>VYZW01018967.1:15030-121647 GCA_013401315.1 Balaeniceps rex | reverse complement strand
CCCGGCCCCCGCCCCCGGGCTGCCACCTCCTCCCCGGGCAGGCGCCGCTCCGCCCCTGCCCGCGGCACGCCCAGCCCTTCTTCACCCCGCCCTGGCCACAGTGGCCCAGCGGGGCGGTGGGTGTGGGGCTGCCGTCATCCCCGCTGTGCCGACATGCGACGGTGCTACGGCCACCCCGGTCCCTCGGTCCCCGGCAGGAGCTGACCCGGGTCACCCGCAGAGCCTCGCCCCGCGGCTTAGGACTCTGCTCCCTCCTGGCCTGTAACGTCCCTGTCGCTGCCTGCATCCCTACAAGCGGCGAGAGGGGCCCTGCGGGGGTCAGGGCACAGGGCTACATCTCCGGCATGGATAGGGAAAAGAGGGGAGCAGGCATCCTGCTATGGGGAGAGCCGGCCCCTGGCTGGCTGGGGGACATATTCCTGCCCCAGGCAGCTTGCAGCGGGTGGGGAGGCTCCGGGCACCCGCTGGGGACGATGACGAGCTTCCCTGCCCAGGAGCAGCTTTATGGCAGCCAGCACTGGCATCCTGGCAGGAGGAGCAAGGCTGTGACACCCAGCAGCACCCAATCACCCCAGAACGCTCGCAGTGTGTCGTGCCTGCCTGTGGCATACCACAGTGAGGTGGTGGCAGGGAGCAACTCAGCTCCACCCCTGAACTCCTCCAGGCTGGGCACAAAGAGCTGTGTTTAGGGATCAGGAAACAACCAGGCTGGCAGAGCTCAAAGGTCCCCAGACCCCCTCGGTGCCTGCCTGCTCTCCTGGCAGGTCAGAGTCCAGCTCCATCCCTGCCTGCAAAGGCACGGTGCAAAGAGGGGTCTGACAGCTGTCACCCCTGCAGTATTATCTATTGAACAGGCGTGACCGTGCCTCACCGCAGCAACAGGCTTCGCCAGGAGCAAAGTGCCCTGAACCACGGTGTGAGAGAAATGCAAACTTCTGCCTTGCTCCTAACTGCGGCCACCGCAGCCAGGAGGGCCCCGTGCCCTCCCTCCGCAGCCACGTCACCCTGTAAAACTGGTTGCAGAGCTGTTGCAAAGGGTTGAGCCAGTTAATACTGAGCCACCTCCATGACACCGCTTCGTGCACAAAGGGTATCACAGGGCCAATTTCTGCTTCACCTCCAGTCGCCTCTCATGACACCGGTCCCCATCGCTGTTCAACCCAACAGAAGGATGAAGGAGCCCCAGCCAGACGAGACAAATCATCAGGAAGGCCAAGAATAGTTAGTTCGTTCACTTTATTTTAGATCCTACATGAGGTAGGGACAGGCAGATCCTGTCAAACTATTTATAGCTTGTCATACTCCAGGGTATTAGTGGAATAACAAGAACAGCTAGACTACACGTGCGTTATTGATCACCTGAAGCTATTCTATGACAATTCAGCAAGCTGAAGTCAGAAGAGAGCAAGTGGTTACACAGAGCTCTCATGACATCAGTCCCTCCCCCAGCTCATCCCTACCCACCCGGTAAAGCTGCAGCTCTGGCACACACAGATGCCTCCTCTTCTCAGCAGCACAGGGGCACCAGCACCTTCCTCAGGATAGCACTGGCTTGAAAATTGATCTCGACGGGCTTGAGACTGGGTGATGAAGTGGGGATGCGCAGCCTCTGGTTCCTGGTGCCCAGGAGGGCTCCCTTGCCCCGGGCTACACACGGCAGGAGTCCCAGGGCAGGAGCACTTGACTTGTGTCTTGTCAAACATGGTAGGAGACAGCTCCTACCCACGGCTTTAGAGATCAGAGGAGAAGGAACGTGACCCAGCACTGACATAACACCTACTTTGGGCCCCTGAGATTGGCCAGAGCTGAGCCAGGCTGACCTTTTCCACAATTCACTGGGTTGTCGCAGAAGATTTGCGATTGGCTTTAAAACACCACAGACGAGGCAGAGGATCGCGTGGAGGAGATCCAGGTGGGTTACCAGCTCCCCCTTCCCAGCTCACCTTTGCACAGCAAACTCGACACCATGATCTATGGGTTATCTTGGCATCCTTGCTCGGCAGCCACGTTTATTCAGACCCTCTGTCCAGGCACTAAATGATGTCAGCTGAGACCTCGCTGCAGTGATGGGCTCTTCCTGCAACTAGAAGGGCTTTCACAGGTCTCTACACCCTGGTACAACACTACAGCAGCAGCTGCTGCCATTCTCCAACATGTATATGGCCATAACACAAAATGGAGAGTAAACCAATGGTATATATGGTAAAACAATGTTTTTCTCAATATGCCTATAGGGGTTAAACCCAGACCACCCTGGATAAGCTCCCAACTGCAGCCTTGCTGCTAGGGCCAGGGTCCTGTTACTGCAAGTATTTTTTAAATAGAAATCCCCATCATCAGCTAGATCCTTTCCCCAGAGCTCCAGCAAGCCCTTGGACAGCACTCTTTTCTCAGTGGGAGGAAATAAACCCAAGCGTGTGAGAGGTCAGAAGCTAAAACACCTTGCTGGGAGGAAGAGTAGAGAAATGTGGGAAAAGCTAGAGTCGATAACTCCACAGTCATCAAGGTTTCAGGTTAGGGAGGACCTAGACCTGAAGCCAGCAGGACAAAACTGGAAGTTAGATCAGATTGCCCAGGGCTGTAAGACAAGTCTTGAGCATCTCCAAGGATGGAGATGCCACGATGCTTCTAGGGAAGAATCCCACTGCCTCAGCCAGGCTCTGCTCTCAGCACCACCCTGCATGGCAGCTCTCCCCTCATCATGGAGGGCTGGGACTGTGTACATGGATGACGAGAGGGAATAGAGCTGTCTGAGCATCTCATCCCTCAGTGAGAAACCTGAGCTGCTCTGGGTGCCTCTGTAATTACCTCAGTTACCCACTGTCAGCTACAGTTGCTTCCACCAAGGTCAGGGGAGCCAGTGGTCACCTGCTGAAGATGTCTCAGCCAGAGGCGCCCCTTCCCCTGCAGCTGGTCACCCCATGCAGCTCTAGCTGGCTCTTAGCCTGCCCATTCCCACAGATGACATCAGCTCACCCTCCACCAAAGACTGGGGCCATTTTATCCATCCCACCTCGAGCCACTCATCAACCAACCATTCCCTGTCTGGCAATAAAGCACCAGAGAGGAGTCAATTTTTCTTGCTACTTCTAGTTCTGCTCAGTAAATAATGTGATCTCCTGCTGATCTCCCTTAGAGACAAGTGGGCAGGGCTGGAAAAAGCAGGATCAATTCCATCGAAATCTCAGTGGCCAGAAAGGATCTAGGATGGCTCATTTCAAATCCCAGCTCGATGCTAAAGATTCTTTTACCAACACTCCTGACCAAGGCCAAGCCAGCAGATCAAAGTCCTTTCACCAGCTCGCTCATGCCCATTTAAAACAGACACCCTAGGAAGTGACTCAGCCACCAGCACGGAAAGGTATCACACTGGCTCTGCTCCTGTCCACACTGGTCGTTGAAATCAGCCACAGAGCTCAATTCGGAGATAATTCTAGGATTTACAAAAAACTTCCTCCAGCAGACGGGACTTCACACCCATGCAGTGGAGCACGGAAGGCTCTGCTGCAGGCAAGGGCTGCCAGAAATGGCTTTCCTGCTCACACTGTATTCCTTCCACTCACCACGATGGGAGATAGCAGCACATGCTCTCTCCTGGTCCTACCTCCCTTTTAGTACAAACCCCCTCAGCAGCTCTGGGAATACAGCAGTTTCAAAGGAAATTGGTGAAGGACTTTGTTTACAACTGGAAGTGATTTCTGGATGACAGACTCCTTCAACAGAGGAGAAAAAGGCATGAAGCGTTAAGACAGGATAAATCTTAACTCACAGCACTAGCCCCACTCCAGTGAAGCCCCCGTGACTCAGTGGCTCTTAGTAGTGGTGGTCCAACAGACCATACGGGCTGAAGATGGAGCTGGGGGTATAAAAGTGGACCGATATCTGGTAGCTCACAGTGCTAGGCAATGACTATCCCTGCCCAGGGCTGGGAAGATCAAGGAACATTTCCAATGGTCTTGAAGTTGTAAAGCTTTCGTTGCCCACTCCTCGCTCACACGCTGCATGTCCATGTGCTCAAGGAGCTCCAACCCTTGGTACCCACAGTCTCTCCGCTCCCCTGGGGCAAAGGCTTTCCCCATCTACCTGAAACCTCCACCGACCTCCCCAGGCAGAGGGGAGCAGAGCCCGGCACTGCTGTGCCTGCTACTGCCCTAACCCCTGCTGTCTGGGAGAAGAGCTTGGCTCTGCCTGCCCATCTCCATGAGAACTAGAACAGATTAGTTGTAATACTGGCTTTTAGGGGAAAATCAAGGCTCAAAGAGCCTGGGAGAACAGCTGCTAGGTCACCAGCACGCCAGATGCAGAACTGAAGGTTACAGAGCAGAAGGGAAGCAGACAGTTCCCACCTCCTGTAGGGGAGCAGCTCCCCCAGCAGCCGCTCCTGTGCAAGGGGTGCAGGGAACCATGGGTGGTCACAGGAACTGGGATTTTGTGCGATGTAAAAGCATGGGAGCCCTTTCCTGACAGCACCCGCAGTCCTGCTGTGCAGGTCTGCCATGACACCTGGTGGCCAGAGGCACCCCTGCAGCACCTGCCACCAGCCTGCCTCATTTCTTCTTAAACCTAGACGAATGATCTCATTTCCATAATCTCAGCTGAGAGCAGGAACAAGGCAAAGGAATGTGGTCAGGACACTCAGGATAGGACACAGTGAGCACCTCTGAGCATCCCTGTGGTCTCAGCAGCAGCTCACAGTTCTCTGTCCTGTGCTATAACCTGCCGTGCAGCTTTGTGGCCCTACCCCACTTGTTTGGAGCACAGCGCAGCCTGGGATTAGTGAGAGTTGTGGAGCTGCAACAGGGACATGTGGAGAAGAAACTCATTACAAAAGCCTACCAGACCTTTCTGATGTATGAGGGATGGGCCAGGGTTTCATGATTGCAATCAAATTTACACTCCAAGCTTGCTCCCACCCTGCTGAAGACCCAAACCTCCATGTCCAAAGAGGTGCTGGTTACCACTGCCGGGAGCCAGGCTTCATACCTATGTTTATTATATACACACATCCCGGGGGGAAAAAGGGAGCTCTTCCCACTGCACGGTTTTGTCGAACGATTGTCCATGCTGCTCGGCCAGGCTGCAACATCACTCTTCCCATGGACTCATATCTGTGTCAATGGCCACGCAGTTATAGGCAGCATAGCGCAACTTCTCTTCACATACCTTGGCTCTAGGGATGGCAGGAGGTGGGGGGGGAAGAGACAAGGAGGAGTTGCCATTGCAGCATTTGCCAGACGAGAGGACAAGATGCTTTCTGAGATGAAGGCTATGCTTCACCAGCTGCTCACAGAGAGAATCACAGCAGCCACATGGTACAGGCAGGGGGACATAAGTGTGGCAAAGTGATGGGGCCCTATGGGTCAGCACCAAGGTTAAGAAGAGAACCCAGACACACAGTCCCCCAGATGTAGGTAAGTACCAAAACTTACGTGGCATAGTTGGGCAAGAAGAGGGTGCTGGAGCAGGTGGATGACTCTGGCAAAGCATCTGTTGTCTCAGAACTTGGGGAAAAAGTGACAAACTGGTCACAACCAGCAGGCCAGTGAGGCAGGGGAGACCAGACCACACATCCCTTTGGTGTGGGATCTGTCAGCCTTGCAGTCTACAGAAGAACAGACTCACCCCATCTTGTCTGGGTAGATGTAGATCCGTGCTGGAAGGCGGCTTCTGCCAGTGACAAATCTGAGGAAGCGGCTGCGATCCTCTGTGAAGGAAAAGCAAAGACATCAGCAGACCCTAGAGGGATGCAAGATGGGAGTACAACCACTTCCAGGTTTCCCCAGCGCTAGCAAGCAGTTCCTTCAGCCCAGATGCTTGCTCTCCTTGGCTCCCATCTGTTCCCCAGGCAGCAATGAGGGTGGTTTCACCCTCCCAGTTCCCAGCCAGCATGCAGGGGCTGTCATGGCACAAGATATGCAGGCACAGAGCAAATCACTCACCATTGGTGAAGTTGCTGAGTGCTTCCCAGAAGTACTGAACACGGGTGTCCAACGGCTCAAAGTCCTCAAACCGCGCTGGCAGAAAGGATACAGAAAAGGAGTTTACTAAAGATCCAAGCTTCTCCTGGATAAATTGGAGCAGGGGTCCCCCGCTCACCCAGGGGTCCTCTGCCAGCGCAGGAAGAAACCTCTAGGTGCCTGCAGGGTGTGAGCACGTAGACCCAAGGTGCGAGGGACACATGCAGTCAGGCCCGTCTCAGAAAGTACATCCAGATCCACATCTCAGCTCCACAGAGGCTCACATACTGGCAGCCTAGGGAGGCTCCAGCCTCTACTCTGAGGCCCAGCATGCAGACAAGGGACACCCCTGCCCCCAGCAGCACCCAGCTAAAGGCAAGAAGTATACAGACCCACATTCTCACTGTAATAAAGGCTAATACTGGCCTCCCACACCTCTCCTTGTCCCAGCACAGAGAGAAGACAGTCTTGTTTTCAGGGAAAGAGTTTTCAGCAGGGCCCTTCACTTACTGAGCTTCTTCAGGGCATCAACTGTGACTTCAGGGTCTCCACAGACTTTTTTTTCCAGCTCCTGCCAGGTGAGGAGGTCAAGAACAGCTTGGGGCACCACCTTCAGCAGCCCAGCTTGCATGGCCATGATCTGAAAAGGAGACAGGGCAGGTAAGCAGCATGCCTTGCTCTTTTCCCTGGCTCATGGTTGAGCCTAGGGAATCGATTGGATGCAAGCCATGTGACTGCTCAGCAAATGCTCCAAGAAACCTGAAGAAGGGAACAGGTTCCTACAGAGATGCATCCCAGTTAATTCAGGAAGCCCGTGTCAGAGCTGGGAATAAAGCCCCGTGTCTCCCATGCTGCTACATGCTACTTTGCTTCTTAACAACTCCATGGGCTCCAGGACCTCACCAAAAAGGACTGCCTGCTATTGCACTAATGAGCATAGGGACACTAACCACGATGCATTTTACCAGAAACAGACTGGTGGGGGTATGCCTCTGGGAACTCAGTGACCACTGATGCTATGGGACAGCGTTACCTGCTCCTTGCTCTCCTCCAGCCGAGCCTTCTGCACCAGGTGGATGAACTCCTTGCGGTCCTCATAGCGCACCACGGTGCTGCTGCCATTGGGGATCAGCTCTACCATGCGCTGGTCACTCAGCACTGTCGTGTAGGTCAGCTCATTCCCAAATTTGAACTCAAAGGTGTCTTTGTCCATGACCTCCATCACCTCCAGGAGCTTCACCTGCCCAGGCCCCAGATGAGTGCTTGTTAGAGAGATGCCCAGTGGGCAGCGGTGTGCCCAAGCCCCCATCTCCTCCCTTCCCAGACAATGCTGGAGTGACTGTGGCAGCAGCACAGCATGGGATATACTGCCCTAGAGCTGTTTAGCAGACCCTGGGGCATTGCATGCTTGAAGCAGTAGTCAGCATGGCTACATCTCTGTATTAGCTATAGGATGCATTAAATGCTAGAAGTGCCCTTTTTGTTGTGTTTCTTTGACACATCACAGGAGCAAGCAAGTACAACATGAGGACAGGGACACAAATCACCACCTTGCTGAGTGCCACAAGGAATAGGATAGGCACAGCCTCCCAGTCCCTCTCACCAGCACGGAGTCCACAGCAGGGAAGTCTTTGCTCCAGCTGACCTCCTCCCCTGTTAATTGTTTCCATACAAAGCCAGGAAGAGCCAGGACCTGAAGGAGAAGAGGAATTTTGCTGAGTCTGTGTGAAAGGAGACATCCCCAAAGACAGAGACAGGGCTCAATAGTGCAGACACAAAGGAGCTTCCCTGCTCCCCCTGTCCACATGCAGAGCTCATCATAGCTGAGCAGAGACCAGCCACCTTCTCCCAAGCTCCCAGCAGCATCTCCCAAAACTCAGGCTCTGAGCTCTCCTAACCCCTCAGCCTCAAATCCTGCCAAACATCTTCTGTCCCAGTGTGTGATCACAGAGCCCCCCGTGCTCCTGTCAGACAGGCTGCAGAAGGGGGCTAACGACTCCCTTTGCAGTAAACCACACAGGGACGGGGTTGAAAGCTTACCAGAAACTCCTTGCCCCTCAGAGCTGCTCCCATGATCTGCCCGATCCACTCGTACTTGGGGAAGTCTTTACAGGAGGGGTTGGGGACGTACATGTCCCTGGCTTCTCCAGTGCCGTTACCCTACAGGAGTGACAGGCAGAACTCCAAGTCATGATCTCAGCATGGCATGAAGCACCACAAACTCAGTTCCTGCAGTGCCTCTGGGCACTTCTCACAACAGAAGTGAGCTAAACCCCCCATCCTCCTTGGCAATATTCCTAGTGAGAGACAAGTATCCAGGTACTTGTCAGCATATCCTAAAACGAGATGCCACAACGCAATCTAACCCAACCCTTCACAAGGAAAAGCTTCGGACCAGCGAAAGTAGGTACCTCCCTGGCATGCAGGGGGACAGGGACAGCACTGCATCGCTAGGCACAAAGATATGCCTCAAATACCCTGACCCACAGCACCTGGTTGGATGTGCGCACAAAGAAAGGCAGAGGCACGGGAGTGTCTGCTGAGCTGGGACACAGCTCCTCCGACATGTCCGCCAGGCTGTCCCGAAAACCGCCACCTGCAACCCCAAAAGAAGAGCATTTTTAGTGATGTGAACTCCCCATGTGCTGACCCTCAGAGTTATGGAGCAAAGATGAGGAATTCTGGTGCAACCTGGCCCAGGGCTGAGCAGAAGACTCCCGTCAGAGCCTTATGGCACCAGAGGAAATAAGACAGGAGAAATAACATCCCTGCCTGGCCTATGGAGGACAGCCAGAGGGAGCATTGGCACTGTCAACGCTGCTGTTAGTGACTGATGAAGGTCTGGTCCCCATCCCAGCAAGCAGCACTCCTTATCCAGGACATGGCCAGGGGTGGCAGGACAAGGCAATCTGCCTTCCCTCCCTCCTCCATGGGCAGTAACACTGGGAGCAAACAAGAGCCCCTACAGCCCCATCAAGCCCCGACTCTACTCCAGAGGAGCCCTTGCCTCACACGGCCCCTACCTTGGTCGATGATGCCCTCTGCGATGAATTTGCACTCCCACCACTGGTCATAACGCAATGGCCACCTGCAGAGAACCAAGCATCGCCTGAGGTGCTGCTCAAAGCCAAGGAGATGCTGGAGAGGCAGCAGGCACAGCAGGGACACCCAGGGACTAGGGTGGACCAGCCTGGGCTTAGGACAGGAGACAATCTCAATCTCCAGAGACAGCTGCATCCTCAGTAGGGAGGTGACACCTTGGGGAACAGGCCTTGATCCCATGGCTGAGCTGGCTCCTGCCCTAGTAAACCCTCTCCAGAGCACAGGACACACAGACTTCCCAAACACGCTGCTGTGACAGAAGCCATAGCTCCCAGCACTGCATGATCCCCTCCCTTCCCCAGACACCACTTACCTATAATCTAGAGGCTTTTCAAACTTGTCCGAAGGTTTCAGGCCTTCATACACCTGCAACAAGCAGAGAAGATCCAGGCTGGTATCCCCCCTCCAGGGGAACCGGTGCCAGGTAAGGCAGGAAATTGGAAGACATCTGGTTTGCCCCAAGGCTTTAAATACTGTCCGAAGCTGATCTCTGCATCGTCTAGGAGCCCTTCATTTTTGGAATGGGAACATAAATTACAGTGCTAACTGCTGTATGGAGCTTTCTGGCTTCAGAGGTACACTGAAGACATATTAAACCTCACAACAGTCTGGGCTGTATGTGCACGTATAGAGCAATAGATCTTTTGGAGATCTATTGGGGGGGAGAATGACAATAGGAAGATCAGCATTGCTGTAAAACCACGATACAGGACTGTATGCAGCTGCATTATTGTTGTCACACAAGAATTCTTTGCTGCCCTTTTAGTGTAACAAGATTGTTTTGCTCTGCATTAGCAACATGCCACAGAGAGCATCCAGGATAGAGTAGAGACTTCAACTCAGAGATCCCAAATATCTCCTAGATGTTATTCCTGGATATGGAATCATCAGTACATGTAATTGTAGAGCCTATGAGTCATGTGAAGAGGCCTTGAGGACTCCAGGTATCTCCAGCTCCAAGCTGTCCCTTCCACCCACCTCTAAGTGGTTCAATTTGGTTTTGGGAAGCCGCACTCTTCCCAGAGCAGTGGGGACCCTTCCAGGAGGGACAGTACCTGGGTGAAGACAGCATTCTTGCAGCTGGGGTCCAGGGCAGGGTTGTCTCGGTGCTCCATAGCCAGGCGTCGGTTAATATAGAGCCGTGGCATGAAATTGGGCTTGCTGGTCTCCGAGTCCTTCAGACACTGGGTAATGAGAGCTGTGCGCCTCTTGGACAGCAGCAAGAACTGTTTGATGTGCTGCCAACAGGTATGTCCAAAATGTCAGAAGTGCCCAGTGTCCAAGACATGTCACCTACTTCCTACTGAAGCCACTGCACCTCCAGGTCTCACCCCTTCCCAGGGCCACTACCTTCCACACACAGACACATTCTCCTTGACAATATTTGCTCCACCTCCCTCTGACAGATTTTGCTTTCTGTCTTAAGGGAGATACAAGCCCAGTCCTCTCTCCATCAGTCATCATCTGGTGCTCACGCTCCAGTGTTGCTTGGACTCTCCTTCACCCTTACTCTCACCAGAACATCGGTCTTACTATCCCTCCTATTTGTAATCAAAGCAAGCTCCTCTAAACAAACAAGAATCCTCAAATGCTTTGGGTCCTATGTTGAGCTGGCACAGGAATTACAATGCTTTCTGACAGCAGGCCTGGAACCACACAGAATGGGGCTACTCCAGCAGTGTATTCTGGGAGAGGATGCAAGGAAAACAGACTACTGGAGGGACAAACTCAGTCTCATGAGAAAGATAGAAATCAAAAGCTTATTAAAGCCAGAAAGAAGTTACTGGTAAAAGCCTTGCTGTTTGGACACAGCCAGCTCAAAGCTGCTGGCAGCAAGTGCAGGAACAGAGTGTCCTGGGCTGAGATCTCGGAGGGGATGTGTATCCAGCTCACATGCCCAGTGTTGCTATGGTCCAAGTCCTTTTGCGGGTGAAGCGCTCTGGTTTGATTCGACTTGTTACCCCATAGCTACATGTTTCCACAACAGTGTTTTAGCAGGAAACTAGCCTCTAAACAATATCACCTTTCACAGCTTTAATGAACTGAGCTTAGCCAGGTATTTCCCTTGAGTTGCTTTAAAGGCACCAAGCACCGACTGCCTCCCTTTGCACAGCCCAAATGCAATCACCCTGCCAGACTGAGGCCCCACAAGAGACAGAGGGAATCGCCCACCTTGAGTTTGCTGAACGTGCCAACAGTGTGGTCCCAGGCTGGCACCAAGTGATGCAGGACACTGTCCAGGAGCTTGATGAACCTAAATCCCAAAGAAGGTGGTATTGCGACACAGGAGGGACAAGGATCTGCGCAAGCCAATTCCAGACCAGACACCCCCAAGCACAAGCAGAAAAGTACAACTGATCCAAACCCAACCCAGCACGGTCTTTTACATCACAGAACCTTTAGTACTAAATTCCCACTCCCTGGGCACTGCAGGGACCTTGCACCCCTTGCAAGGGACTCTGCATGCACCTGCCCCACACACTGCACAGATACACTGCGCTTGTGACACACAAAACACTGTGAACTTGAGCTACAAAATTCCTCTGAAAGTGTAGGGGAGTTACCCCAGAGAGCGCACTTTGTTCCTAAATGACTCTGCTATTTTCTCCATGGTCTAGGATGCCTGTCCCAAGGGGAGTCACACAGCTTTACAGCTTCCAGCCATACTCATGCTGGAGATGGCACCAATCGTGCAGGCAACGCCACCCCACTTGTCTGCCCCCCTCCATACAGTACCTTTGAATAAGCACGGCCCGTCGGTACAGCAGGTCAGGGTCTGTCCCTTCTAGGCGAGGGTAGCGTACTAAATTGGGCAGCTGGAACATGTCAGCACTGAGCCCCAAGTCCCTCTGTCGGGAGGATTTGATTTTGATGCCTCGGAGGCGAACGTCAATCCCATCATCTGCCAAGGAAGACCATGGATGATATGTTAAGATGATGAGAAAGCAAGCTTTCTAGCAATAAGTAAAAGCACTAGGAATGTGACCACCTCCACCAGCTCTGGGGCTGGGCACTGAAAGCCTGAAATACCTCTGTGAAGAAGAAGTGGGGCATTTACAGAAGAAAAAAAAATAATTGAAGGCAGAGAAAGATAGGATGAAACCTGAGAGCTTGCAAACCTCCAGGTCCCCCTGGAGTTTCCCATGATTCTTCTACATCTCGTCTGAAACAGCCCACAGGGCCAAGAAGTACGAGCCACAGGAACAAACTCTTAATGTACAGTATCTTACAGGTGCATTATGGTTGTGGCCATAACACCCAGCCCTACCTCTGCACTCCACAATCCGGATCTCGATGACAGGCAGGTGTGTTGTCATGTCCTCAAGGACGCACACGTCCCCAATGTAGCTCCTGCAAACACAGCACAGACAAGGGCTGCAGAGCTGTTGCCTTGCCCATCCTGCCAAAATCCACTCGGCCGCTTGTAAGGGAAGAGGGTTTGCATCTTTTGAAATGGGAGCCTGCGGCAGGAACCTAGACGCAGTTGCCTACAACATGGCCTGTGTTGAGTGCCTGAACCTGCTGGTGCCTCAGGTACAGGCAACAAGATCCCTATAGGTCCCACAATCGGATCAGGAGAGCCCCGACAATCATGCTGTCTGCTATTGTAGGCAGAGTGAACCCACAGCTCAGAGATGGAAAATGCCTGTCCCAAGGCCTCAGGCCTCTTATGCCAGGCTGGTGCTGGCATGACTGCTTAGGGTTTGGGTGTCCAGCACCTCCAGCCCCTGCAAGGGCTACATTACCCTCTCCATCTCCATCCACTCACTCATCAATGCCAACATCATTCAGTTTCTTCAGATTGTCCCCCTCGCCCCCATACACGGCGACCCGCTTGGGCATGAAGTTCTCATCGGTGGTATCCACTGTCAGCAGGAGCTTCCTGCAAAGGGAAGCATGAAATGAGGAGAAGGTAACTACATCTGAACACCCATTGCTGCTCCCCCTCATTGCCTGGCCACACTTGTTATCAAGCACATGCAGCTGGTGCTGGGATCTCCGGGTACCTGTGACAATGCTAAGACCCCTTCAAGCCCAGAGCCAGAGCAAGGCCTGAGAGGCAGGGAGCACAGGGCAAATTTGGGCCATGACGGACTCATGCAGAGAGCTGGGGCTGCAGGGCTCGCCCCAGCCACGAGCCAGCGCGCAGGGGAGAGGTGCCTCACTTGACAATGGTGCCTTTCTTCATGTTGAGCCGCACCCAGTGCTGGCCCTGGGACCCGTCACTCTCCCAGTAAGTGTCGGCGTGGCTGTCGGTCAAGCATGACACATTGAAGTCCTCCTGGAAGAGGGCAGTGAATGAAAAGAAGATCACACGGGGGTAGGATTAACTTCCCCTTAGTGGTTACTCTCATCATGAATCTTAGAGCCAGAGGGCATCAAACTGGCCCGTTCCCTTTGCTGGGCTGTGGGTAGACACAGGGAGCACAGAGCACACGGGACAATGGGGTTGACCCTCCAAGGTGCTCTAGGGTCACAGACACAGTACAGAATATCAAACTCTCCCTAAAGTCAGCTTAGCAGCTAATATTAGCATTTGTTTCTCAAACCACTGTCACTCCAGGGGCCACATTACACAATATGCTGCATGACGCTCCCCAGGCTTCTCTCGCACGTCCTCAAACACAGCCCAGCTCAGCACAGCACACCATGCACCATCCACGCTCCCCAGCCCCATGGCACAGCGGGGCTGATGCAGCCTTATCCCTTTAACCCACCGTGTAGGACGAAACATCGATGCTGTCCACGTACTGCTTGACGCTGCCCAAGTTCTCATCCTCCTTCCCAATGTGATCGTACAGGAAATGCACCAGGTCTTCATCACATTCATAAGTCCATGTTGGGGGCACAAACCTAACAGGGAAAAGGGATTAATGGGTCTAGAGAGCCAGGCTAACAGGTCAGGGAAGGCAGGTCTATGTCCTGCTTGCCTTGGTCTTACCCTGTCTTTTGCTTTGTGTAGGCTTATCTAGGACAAGACTGTGCCAAGCAGAGCTGTTCCCTGCTGCCTGTCTTCCCCCCTCTCCCCCTGGTCTGCAGGAGATGGCTGTCAGAGCAGCCAGGGAGAGACAGTAGCTTGCACCCAACCCCAGCAGAAGCTGGGAAACAGCTCATACCGAAGCTTCTCTACTGCGGCCTCATCCTGCTCCATGGGCTTGGGCTTCGCTCCGAGGCGCAGGGAGTATGTCAGATCCACCACCTGCTCCCATCTGAAACAACCCAGAGAAGGGGGGAGTGAGAAAATCACAGGGGAAAGAAGGAGCTGGTGGTCAAGGAGTAGCTGGAAGGGGAAGATTTGGGTTTAAAGCCCCACCGCACTCCATCCCCCATCACCTCCAGCCTCATCCGCCACCCTGTCGTTTCCAACCATCTCTACTTCTTCCAGCCCACACCCCGCTAGGCAGGTGACAAGCAACCAGTGACCGAGCTAAGCCTAGTTAACTCCACATCTAGCATCCCTGTTGCCTCACTTCCATGGAAGAAGTGGCCAAGCAGGCCAGGGCTCCTCAGTCCAGGGTGGCAACGGCTGCGGGGCAGCACACCGAAACCCCACGCAGCTGGGCCTGGGTGAATGGGGCGTGAGAACCTCCCTGCTCTCTGCCATACAAGGGGAAGCCGAGGAAGCCAGGGACGGCGACCTACAGGGAGAGAGCGGCGGCCCCGCACCTGATGACAGGTTTGTAGTCCACCCCGAAGAGCTGCTGCTGCCGCTGGATCCGCTCCGTGGACTCCACCGGCACCAGCCGGTCCCCGCCGTCGGCGTGCTTGCACACCAGCACCCAGCCCTCCTCCAGCTCGCAGCCGCTCCGGTACTCCTCCAGCTGCTCCTGCGGGGGACAGGCGGCTCCCGTCAGGGGACGGACAGGCCCCTCCGCGGGCAGCGCAGGCCGCGGCGGCCTCCCAGCCGCCCGCCGTTACCTTGCTGAGCTTGACCCAGAGCCCGGCGCCGTTGCAGTACTCCTCGCCGGTGGCGCGGAGGCAGCCGCCCTTCCGCACCTCGATGGTGGCCCGCGCCGCCCGCTTGCCGCCCCGCGCCGGCCCCGGGCTGTCCCAGACGCTGAGCAGGCTGCGGGCGGCGGAGGCGGCGGCGGCGGCGGGGTCCTTGCAGATCTTGTACTGCACCTCCCGCGGCACGTAGCAGAGCGCGGCGGGCAGCGCCCGGGCGTGACGGAAGCACTCGCTGCACTGCAGCAGGAACCGCAGCCGGCCCAGCACCTGGTGCGGCGCTTCCCCGCCCGCACGCATCGCGCACCGGGTACCGTGCACGGCGAGCAGCGGCCAAGCCCCGCACCGGCAGGGTCGCTACTCGCGGGTTTACGGCAACCCCCGCCCGCCGACAAGGCAAGATGGCAGCGCCCGATGGGGTGGACGTAGGGCAAGATGGCGGCGCCCGTTCCGCATACAGAGGAGCGAGGCGCAGGGCAAGATGGCGGCGTACGGAGAGGGCGGGGCAAGATGGCGGCGTACGGAGAGGCGGGACTCCGGCAAGATGGCGGCGCCGGCGGGGCGGGACGGGACGGGGCGGGGCGGGCCTCATCGGGAGGCAACGGAGGGGCCGGGGAGCGGGGCAGGAGGATGGAGGGCGGCGAGCGGCTCCTGTGAGTAACCGGGGCCGGGGGGGGCGGCGGGGTGCAGGTCTGCGCACTCGCCGCCCTCCCCGGCCACCTAGTGTAGTGAGGGGGGGGGCACGCACCGGGGTGTGCACGGGGGTCACTGGTGTGGCCCTAGGGACGGTGCTCTGGCACTGGGGTCCTGTACTGGGGTCACTGGTGTGGCCCTGGGGATGGTGTTCTGGCCCTGGGGACACTGGTGTGGCCCTGGGGGCACTGGTGAGGCCCTGGTGTGGCCCTGGGGATGGTGCTCTAGTGCTGGAGACACTGGTGTGGCCCTGGGGACACTGGTGAGGCCGTGGTGTGGCCCTGGGGATATGGTGCTGGCACCAGGGTCCTGCACTGGGGTCACTGGTGACGTGCTGTGGGGGCTCATCCCTCACTGTTGAGGCACTGGGAATACTGATCCTGCACTGGGATGGATCAGCAGGGCCACTGGTGTGGCAGAGAAGTCACTGATCCCACACTGGAGGTTTTGGGGACTTTGTCCCCGTGGCCCCTGCCCGTCATAGCAGGACAGAGCTGGCCGTCCCCTGCAGTTGCCCGGGGTCCCTGTCCCTGGGCTAGGCAGGGACCAGCAGCCCCTCAGCGGTGACACTGCAGGGGATGGGTTGGGGACACGTGGTTGCCACTTCAGCAGGCGCCTGGGCCTTCGGGGGCTGCACGGCACAGATAGGGGCCAGGGACGCTGGTGGCAGGGCTGCCCGCCCCTGCACCCCATTGGCCCCAAATCTCTCCAGGCGGGAGCAACTGCTGGCCCCGATAACTTAATCTCGCAGGGCCCTTGGCTGGGCATCGCCTCTCCCTGGGGAGGGCCCCGCAATCCTGAGCAGGAAGAGGCCCTGGACCATGATGGGCAGCATTTGTCACGTTTGTCACAGCTGGGAGCAAGCCCTTTCCTGCAGTCACCATCTGGGGAGTGGGGACAAGCCGCTGGCCCCGCAACCTCCTGCCCCCAGCCGCGGGGATCTGGTAGGGCACCCGGACCTCTCGCGGGTGACAACCCTTATCTGCTCTTTCGTCCGCAGCCCCAAGGGCTTCCCCAAGCTGAAGAACGACACGTTCCTGCGAGCGGCGCGCGGGGAGGAGACGGAGCACACCCCGGTGTGGTGCATGCGGCAGGCGGGGCGCTACCTGCCTGGTGAGCAGGTGGAGGTGTGCGGGGGGAGCAGCAAGGGGGGCCTGGCACGCACCCCGTAACACTCATGCCGGTCCCTTGCAGAGTTTCGGGAGACCCGGGCAGCACAGGATTTCTTTGCCACTTGCCGGAGCCCCAAATTGTGCTGTGAGCTGACGCTGCAGGTGAGCATCCCCCAGGGGGTCTGTGTGTCCCTTCTCCCCACCCAGATGGGGACAGGGAGAACCCTTGGGTCTGGCCACCCCAGGTGGCCCCAGTAAGTTGTGCAGCCTGTGGGGACCCCACTGCTCCATGTGCTTGTCCAGGTCCTCCATGGGGAGGGGGTCCCAGCCCCTCACTGACACTGCCTCTTCCCCTCTGCAGCCGCTCAGACGATTCCCCCTGGATGCTGCCATCATCTTCTCCGACATCTTGGTGGTGCCCCAGGTGAGAGCCATGGCCGGTGGCGGGGAGCAGCGGCTGGGAACGGGGCTGGGTTTGGGGCCACCCCATTCCTGCTTCTTCCATTCTTGCGTCCCCAGGCACTGGGCATGGAGGTTGTCATGGTCCCCGGCAAAGGACCCACATTCACAGAGCCCCTGAAGGAGGTGGAGGATCTGCTGAAACTGCGACAGAAAGTGGACGTGACTGCGGAGCTGGGTTATGTCTTCCAGGCCATCACACTGACACGACACAGCCTGGAGGGCAGGGTGCCCCTCATTGGCTTCTCTGGGGCGCCTGTAAGTGATGTGGCTCCTCCACGTGGGCTTCCCAGCTGGGATTCTTTGCTCTTTCTTCTGGGGTGACACTGGCCATGACACCCCCAGAGCTGTGGGTGCTATAGGGGTGCATAGGTGGGGGACATCGAATGTAGGAGCAGCTGTGCCCCAGGCTCTGGCGTGCTCACAGGTCCTACCTTCAGCTCTGTGACCTGCCCCTTGCGTCTTCTTCTGTCTCCATCACCCTCCTCACTCCACTCCTCTCCTTCCCACAGTGGACGCTCATGTCCTACATGATTGAAGGTGGCGGCTCCACTACAATGGCCAAGGCCAAGAGTTGGCTCTACCGTCACCCCGAGGCAAGCCACCGACTGCTGCGGCTGCTGGCCGATGTCATCACTGACTACCTGGTGGGGCAGGTGGCTGCTGGAGCGCAGGTGTGTCCTGGGGCATGGGGCCAGGGCCAGGCAGGAAGGCAGGGACGGGGGTCAGGGAGCACAGAGGGTCCAGCTTCTGGGAGGAGGAGGAAGGACTGAGGTGCGGCTCTCCCAGCCCCATGTCCTTGGCAGGCGCTCCAGCTGTTTGAGTCCCATGCGGGGCACCTGGGCCCGGAGCAGTTCCAGGACTTCGCCCTGCCTTACATCCGAGACATCGCCCAGGCTGTCAAGAGCAAGCTGAAGGAGGAGGCGCTGCCCCTGGTGCCCATGGTAGGGTGGCGCTGCCTGGGTTGACCCTGGCATCTGGGGGCTGCTGGAAAGGGGTGCATCCCCTGGTACCTGCCTCCCCCAGTCTGACCCATAGTGGAGTTACTGCCCGTCTCCTCCCTCCCCAGATCATCTTTGCGAAGGATGCGCACTATGCACTGCACGACCTGGCCCATGCTGGTTACGAGGTGGTTGGTCTCGACTGGACCATCCGGCCCCAGGAAGCTCGGTAGGAGTGTGGCAGAGTGCTCAGGTGCCTGGGCAGCACCCCGGGCTGGGTACCCTGACCTCTTCCTCTGCCCTGAGCCATCCTAGGCCTGGAGATTTCTGCTCCAGAGGTGGGGATAGTTGGGCCCCCATGCTACAAGGAGCTCACAGCAACCAGGGGCTGCACTGAGGGGTCCCGTGTGCCCTACGGTGGGGGCTGCAGGTACCCGGCTGCCCCCAGCCTCTGTACCACATGCAACAACTCACCTGCTTCCTCCCTGCTGCAGTGCACAGACAGGGAAAGATGTCACCCTGCAAGGGAACCTGGATCCCTGTGCTCTCTATGCACCCAAGGTGAGCGGTGGCCATCGCCAGCAATGGGCACTAGTTCCAGCCTGTGTGAAAGGCCTCCTGCCTCAGTTTCCCCACCTGCAGTGCTGGCTCATGTCCCAGCAGTCCCAGGCTGGCTGGGGACTGGCAGGGATGGAGTACCCTGGGCTGGATGGGGCTGACACATGGTTTCCCACTGTGCCTACAGGAGAAGATTGGCGAGCTGGTGAAGAAGATGCTGGAGGGTTTTGGGACCCAACGCTATATCGCCAACCTGGGCCACGGCCTCTACCCCGACATGAACCCCGAGCACGTGGGTGCCTTCGTGGAGGCTGTGCACACTCATTCCCGCCACATCAACAAGCACAGCTGAGCTTGGGGGCTTGGGGACAGGACTCTGGTTTGGGCACAGTCACCCCAAGTAGTGTGTTGTCACAGGGCTCGCTCCAGGCTGGGCTGCAGCATTAAACCAGCACCTTCTCCGCAGCAGCCATGTTGCTCTGGCTGGGGGGACGGGGAACTGGATGGCCCTGGAGGAGATGGGCAGTGATGGCAGCCTGGCAGTGGGGCACATGAGGTCAGGGGGAGCCCCTGAACCCTGTCCTGCAGGTCAGAATGGGGAAACAGGGATGCCAGAAAAGTAGGGGCAGGGGGGTGCCTCTCCCTGCCGGGCTGCACAGTGTTGCGCCAAGGGCTTTTGAGCATGGACGTGAGCCCAGAGCACAACAGGCATCTCCTGGCACTATGGATGCGCTCAGCCCTGCTAGGGGAGAGGGGCTGCCTGAGGCTGGCAGGGTCACAGCCTGGGAGCTTGCACTCACTGCTGCCACAGGCTCAGCATGAGCCATGCTACAATCCTGCTCAGGTGGGAACAAACAACGTGACATTGACCCAGGGCATCCCCGAGTGGGTGGGAGACCCAGCAGGACTCATTGGGGGGACAGCCGACCATGTGGCAGGAGCCCTCCAGACACTAGCACCACCA
This sequence comes from Balaeniceps rex, assembly GCA_013401315.1. NCBI lineage: Eukaryota > Metazoa > Chordata > Aves > Pelecaniformes > Balaenicipitidae > Balaeniceps > Balaeniceps rex. The sequence continues at coordinate 101,915 of VYZW01018967.1, read as the reverse complement.
GCACCCTGCCACAGTGGCTGGGATGGCTGCAGCAACACCATGGCACCGCCATCACCCTCCAGCTCGCAGAGCCTCTTTGGGACCATCCCACTGGTGCTGGAGATCTCTCCCCCACGCATACCCCCCATCATCTCTGATCCTTGGGGGCCAACTCTGCCTGGGGTTCAGCAAACCCTGCAGAAAGTATCCTGTGGTGCCTGCAGCACCCAGGAACCCTGGATTACGACTCCGTGCCACCCCATCCCACTCTGCAGCACACTCACTGCAGTCCAGGCTGGGTGTAGGATGGATTAAGACATGGCCACCAACACTGCTCTAGCTGGCACGGACAGGGCAGTGCCACCAGGGTGGGCAGGGACCTGCTGATGCTGAGCATGGCAGGGAATTGCACCCTGAAGCAGCCAGGGTGCTTTGTCACTGCTCCATCGCCCTCCTTGGGGCGCAGGAGCTGGGTACCACAGGGGGCTGTGATGCTGCCTCCTCCCCGGGGCTCTGCCCTGCCTGCATCGCCCGCGACGCCAGGCTGCCCAGCAAGCGTGGTGGCTCCTCCGACTTCAGAGAAAGGCAGTAGAGGTACAGGCGGTAACGTTCATCCCTTTTATTATTAAACATCAGATGAAGAGGTCGCACACACACATACACACACGCACGCAAAAAAAAAAANGCAAAAAAAAAAAAAAAAAAAAAAAGGAAGGAAAAAAGAGAGAAACAGACTGGTTGAAGACCACTATTTCGGTGGCAACAGAGACCGAGTACAATTGGTTTCCTGGCCGGAGCGCGGACACAAGTCACTTGCCAAAAAACTAAAAGTCAAACCAGACAGCAGATAACTAGCCCACGTTCTCTAACTACAAGTCACCGTCCAGACTGGCCCTGGCCCCCCCAGCCCTCCCGACCCGCTGGCAAAGAAATAAACCAAAACCGAAGAGCCGCCGGCCCGGGGCTGGAGAGCCTGCCCCCGGCACAGGGCAAAGCCGGGAAGGGCTGAGCGTTGGCCGCACCACAGAGCCGGGAAGCGGAACAGTGTGGGGAGGTGGCACGGCTGCGCCTGCCCCCCCCACCAGCAGCCGGGCAGCCCCGGTGCCCGCACGCCCTCCCAGGCACCTCGCACCCCTGCGCCCGCCAGGAGACGGCTGTGTACGAGGTGATGGGCTCGCGTCCTCCATCGCCAGCATCCATGCGTGTCCGAGCAAGCATCACCCGAGTCCCTTCCTTTGCTGTCCTTAAGCGCTGGGATGCCGCTCCTCCTTCCGTCCGTCCGTCCGTCCGTCTGTCTGTCCCAGGGCTGCGAGTTGAGCGGACGTTCGCCTCCCCCCACACCCTTCTCGCTGCCGACGATGCCAGGGGAACCTGAGAAATGTTCGCGTGCCTCCTCCTCTTTTTGTCTGTGGTTTTGTTTTGTGTGTTTTTTTAAATAATAGTTATAATAATAATAATAATAATAGCAATAATAAAAATAATCGCCCCAGCCCACGACAATTTCAAGTATCCCCCAAATAAAAGACAGAATTATAAATAATTATAACTTTACAATTTAATAATTGACACATATACTATAGTATTTACAGTATCATAAATGCTTTTTTTTTTTTTTTTGTGTTACTTTTAGTAAGCAATCCCTGAGAACAGTTACTTTAACTTGTTTTTATTGAAGTATCTTCACAAATAGAGGAGTTTGCATGTCTCGGGCGGGCGGGAGAAGCGCTCTGCAAAGCCATCGCTTTTGGTGACGCATGAGGTTCTAGTGTTGCGGGTTTCTTTGCTTGCTCTTCTTTTTTTTTTTCTTCTTTTTTTTTTTTTTTTTTTTAAATTCCCCATGTAATTTTAAAGATTTTTGCACTTTGCAACCTTCAGATCCCTCCAGCGACCGCTTCCTTCAGGAAAGAGGTATTAGATTTCCAGGTTAGCTTTTGGTATTGGCAAGGGAGGGCAGGGGGCTGAGCGAACCATCCTTTTTCCCCGTGGTTGCCTTTTGGTTTGTGCCCAAGGAATCTCTGGATCCTCTCAGCGTGTGAAATGGTTAAATCCAAGAAAGAAAAAAATAAAAAAACAAAAAAAAAAAAGGAAAGAAAACAAAAAAAAAGAAACAGACCAGAACAGAGCAGCCTCTGCCAATGGGGGGAAGGTGATCTCTGCTTTCCTTCCTTCTTCTCTCCCAAGTCCCCGTGCTGCGGCCGGACCCTGCCAGTGAGCGTGGCGGGGGCCAGGGCTCACCCAAACCGTTCCCGCACCAGCAGCATCAGTTTTTTCTTGCCTTTGTAGATTTGTTTGAGATTGTCAATGAACTGGGCAAACTGTATGTGCCCATCCTGCGCCAGGAGGAAGGTCTCCCTGGCCTTGCTGAGGAACTCGATGAACTCCCCGTAGTGCCGTGGGCTGATGTGGGTGAGCCGGGAGTGGGTGGTGTTGATGTAGGCGCTTATCGTCGCGTCCAGCAGCTGTCGCAGGGGGGCTTTGTCGGTGGACATCAGCTTCCCCGAGTTCCTGCGGCCGGGGATGCCGGCCAGCCCTGGGGCCGTCATGGTGCAGCGGCGAAGGATGTCCGAGAGCACCGTGGCACAGTGCACGCTCTTCACCACCAGCGGGATGATGGCCGCCAGCTCGTTTTTGCCCAGAGAGTGGCTCAAGGCGCAGGCCCAGAGCACGTCGTTGATGGCTGGGTGCGTGTCCTGGTTGTAGGCCAGGTTGAGATGCGTCATGGCCAACGAGGCCAGTTTGAATGCCCGGAGTGGGTAGCCCCGGTGCTCCATGTAGCGGGCGATGGTGAAGAGCTGGGTGTAGGTCATGCCGGTGGAGGCAGCGTCAATGACGATCTGGTAGGCGGTCTCGAAGGCGATGTGGTCCTTCTCACAGAGGGTCAGGGCAGACAGGGCACAGTTCTGCGGGTCCTTCATGGCGCACTGCAGGGCCAGGGTGCGGGCGCAGCTGGCCAGCTCTTCCCGCTGTGGGTAGTCCAGGCTCAGGCGCAGGATGGTGTTGTGGGACATCACTGTGGCTGCCACGATGCTCGTGGCTTCCGTGGGGGTGAACAGTGAGTACCAGCTCTGCAGGATGCTCACCAGGGCCCTCACCCCTGCAAGAAAACACTGGGGTCACGGCACAGCCCTGGAGCATGGCTTGGATCATGGGGCTCCTCCGAGTCCCCGGAGCCAGGGCAAAGCCAGCCCGTGACAGTGCTGAGCCGCTGCCTCTGCTCCAACAGGGACAGGCAGAGGCTACCCTGCTCAGCCATGCTGCAGGGCACAGCGAACACTGCTGGCCTGGCCCGGGGACACAGGGGACCTGTCCCAGTCCCGAACCCGGCCACCATTGTGGCCCCAGCCCTGCCAGCTGGCACTCTGGGGGTGCATCCAGTTACCCAGGAAGATATGGGAGACTCAGGAAAGCTCAGACGCCCAGGGCTATGAATGACCCCAGGATGTCCGTGCCCACCCCGCTCCCACTGGATGCAGGCTGGATCCACCCAGCACGGTGAGGCACTCACCCACTTCAGTAGCGCACGTCACCAGCCACCTCACCATCTCCCGCCGCCGCCAGTTGAGGGTGGACAGGGTCATGCGCATCACCTGCAAGGCAAACCCAGGGTGACCGGCCGCCCCATGGGGCTCCACCGAGGCCCACCCAACACCATGGTGCTCCCCAAAAATCCCCCTGGGCCAGCTAGCTACCAGCTCCCTGTGAGGTTCTCTGGCGCTGCCTTGCCTCCACCCAAACCTCAGCGGGCACAGGGGCCTCCCAGGGCTGAGGTCCCCGACTCAGGGCCACGCAGGGATGAATTTACTTCCATGGGGGACCATCCGCTGGTGGAAGGCTGTCATACTGCAGCATGAGGGGCAGAAGGGCCATCGGCATCCCCCCCATGCCATCCTGTACCTGGAGCCCCAACTCCAGTGCCACATTGAGCAGCGTTGTGTCCGAGTTGCTGTCAGCCGGCGTGGCAATCTTGAATGCATCTTGGGCCAGCTTGAAGATCAAGGAGGAGGAGTGGATGTTCTTCTGGATGGCCTCCAGCACCGTGCGTAGGCGCAGCATGTCCCCTGGGTGCGGGAAAGGATGGTCAGATGGCTTGGCCTCCCCTCACCTTGCCCCCGAGCCCCATCTCCTGCCTGCACTGGGTAGTGAACAGCCCCTTCAGCATGGTCAGCCCCTCTGGACGCACAGATGGAGGAATGCACAGAGATGCTGGATCAGGCCCTGCAGTCCAACAGCAAACTGGGGCATCCTCCCCAGGAGGTGACACATCCTACAGCACCCATCCTTGCTCAAGACCATCCACTCATGGAAAGGACAAACAACCCTGAGTGATCTCAGACGCGTCCTGGAGCATTAGCAGACATTTCCAGGCACCTCGATGTTCTACCCTGGGCTCAAGTTTGATAGCTGTAAAGCAGCCTTTTCCTGACAAAGGAGGGGTTTGGGGAGATGTTCAGTGCTGAATGGGTGTGGAAAGGTCAGTCTTCATTTAGGAACATTAAAAAGAAGAAAAACTGTTTGCTGCACACATACTGTCTTGCCCAGTAAGCCACTTCCCTCTGCAAGGCTAGCAAAGGCTGGGCCAGGGTCACCCAGACTCGCTGTGGCTTGGTCCTGGATGTCCCAGGTCGGGCACACAGCTCTCACAGCCGAGACAGGCTGAGATACCACCAAAGAAGGGGGTTCCTGGCACAACATCCAGTGATGCTGTGGGTCTCCTGTCACAGGAGGCCATGGGTGCTAGAAGGATACGTGATGGCATTGGGAGACAGGGCAGGATCTTGGAAGAGGAACTCATCAAGGCATATTAATATCATCATCCTCCATCTGGCTTGGGAAATCCTCCTGTCAGCCCCTGTGAGACACAGGGTGGGGAGAGGGACCTTTGGGATAGGTGCAGACCAGAGATGCCAACGTGCCCTATCAGGTCCCTCTGCTTTGTTCCAGGTTCATGTTTCTACTCCCATAGTCGTAAACTGAGCAGATGAACCTCACGCAAAGAAAACCAAGTAACACACAGCAGTGTGAAAAACCTAGTGCTGCACCTGGGCACACACAGACACCTCGGGTGACTAATAGCTAAAGATATCACCCGCCACCCACAGCAGCTGCTTGCACCACCACCAAAACCCAAGCCTCCCTCAAACGGCTCATGGGCACATGGGCAAGAGAGGCTGCGAGGATGAAGGATCACATCAGGACATGCTGCGGCGGGCGAACACCTGAGGAAGGGGACGGTGGGAAAAACAGACGCAATCCAACGGCCCTACACCCCCAGCATAAAAACCTTGTCTCCATTAGGTGCTGGAAGGGAGAAGAAACTAAAGGATAAGCCAGGTACCAGCTCTCCATCAGGGCACTGCAAGGCAGGGGCAGGACACCATCAGCCCTGGAAAAGCAGCCAAGAAGAAGAGGGCTGGAAGGAGAGAAGAGGCTGCCGAGGCAGCGAGGCTGGAGCTTTCTGACAGCTCATTTACCTTCCACCTCGCCGGGGAAGCGGCACTTTCCCCATCAGGCTGGCCATACTGGGGGCTGGAGGCTGCCGCAGACTGTGTGGGACAGCAGTGGGCAGTGGTAACCGCTCATCTCGCCGACCCTCATGGGGCACAAGGCACTCGCCATGCTGGTGGGGTTGGTTTCTGGACAGAGGGATGTTTAATGAAAAGCCTGTGCTCGCCTTCATTATTGTGCCTGGGCAGGAAACAAACAGGCCCAAGAGACCAGCGAGGAGGTGTTATATGAGCCCCCACGGCTGGGACCCCGGTGTCCCACGCGCACAGCTGTCCCCATCTCCAGCCCTGCCGAAAGGCACACGTGGTTTGGTGCACAGGGAGGTCTTCTCCCTCCTACAGCCCGTGCAAGATCATTACCAGAGGGCAAGAAGAGAGAAAGCAGAGGTAAAAGGATAAGCAGCTTCAAACTAAACCATGGCATGAACCCATGACACGTCTGGCAGGGCTAGCTGACCTGGCAGCTGACCATGCTGCAGGGCAGGCATGGTCCAGCATCACCCATGGGCACTACCCAGGATCCGCAGCACTGTGCTCAGCAAACCTGCAGGGCTGCCTGCACCTCCTGGGAACCTCCTGTCCAACCACAAGCCTTGGGACCCTTTGGGACAAGAGCCCCGGAGATCCCAGACTCCAGCGGGCTGCTCCAAGGCCAGCTCACCATGCCCTGCCCGCGGTGGGCTGCCAGTGGAGCACCCAGCCTGGTCTCTGCCACTGCTCAAGGGAGCAGAAGCAGGAGCTCCCTCTTTTCTTCAGGAAAATCCCTTTGATGCTCTTGTGCAGCTCTGTCCCATCACTCCGATCCAGAGCTGGCCCTCCACCAACCTTTGGCTGCTGTGAGCATGGTGGAGGCCAGCTCACACTGCTGCGACTCCAGGTGCCCCAGGGTGAACCAGCGCGGGTATCTGCTGGGGACCACCGAGACCAGGTGGTGGGGGTGAGTCACATCGCCGGACGGTGCCGTGGTCTCCAGGACGGGCAACCTGAAGGGTAAATGGGAGGAGGCAACATCAGGCCTTGCCACGGCAGCCCCAGCCCAGCCCTGGCTTCGCCTCCTCTCCCCAGGGTGCTGGCAAGGCGAGGCAGGGGCTGCTGCAGGCAGCTGCCCGCAGTGCCGCCTTTGAAAGCATCCTGCTGCCGTGCACGTGTGGGGGCTCCCGAGGCTGCGTGCTCAACACATGGGCATGGGGATCAATTGAGACCGACTTGAAAGGGGGAGAATGATCCGTGAAGTGATTTATAAACTTGTAAGGAAAAGCACGAGCCTCAGGAAAAAAAAAGGCAAAATCCCTCCTCCCTCCCCGCTCCTTTCATGTCAGAGTGCCCGGCAGAACTCCTGGCTTTATCATCTGGTTCTTCTTAAAACACCCAGTTATGATCAGAAGCAGCGGCACATTTCCCCAGGGCCTCTGCAGCCGGTTTGGGTTACCTGCTTGTGTGGGGATATCCAAAAGCCTGGAAAACCCAGGGGAGAAGGAACCCTAAGGAACAGGAGCAGGAGTCTCACATTGCCAGCCATGGTGACAAAACCATGTTGGCTCTTAGTTGGTGCTGGTGTCACTAACTTGGTGGCCAGCCACGGCACGCAGGAGGGAAATTGTCCCCTTGGACATGGAGAGCACCCAACCATCTCTGCTGTCCTTGCTCACAGGCATGGGGCAGCAGAAGCCCAACCTTCGCAGCCCAGGTCAGAGACACCCCGACACAGGGGGTCCCAGCTGGGAGCAGGGGATGGGCACTGACACAGACGGTGAGGGAGCAGCGTGCACTCCCAGGGCACTCAGTCCTGTTCCTGCTCTGTGGCTGGAGGTCTTAGGTCCGGTGGGGCATGGTGTCCCCACGCACTGCAGAGGCCCTTGGCTGCTCTTTTAGGTCTGGTTGTCCTCCTGAGCAGCTCTTCCCAGGACAGGGGGATTTCAAAATTTCCCCTGGCGTTGGCGAGAGATGGCCCATTTCACTGAGGAAATGCTGCAAGAAAGATGATGCTCTGGGCTGGGACTTTTAATGTCAGAGGGAGAGGGCACTGGGATGCTCTGGGGCTGACGGTCCTTCAAGCATTGACTCATTTGGGAAATTCCAGCCTTTTCAAGACCCATCCAGCCCATGCCAAAAACCTGCAGTACACGGCTGATGTCTGAGGGGTATCACACACCGGAGAGGGAGATGGGGCAGCTCTCAGCATCGGCCATGTCCCCAGTCCCAGAGACGGAGCTGGGCTTTAATGGAGCGCAACTGTGCTCTCCGTCCGGCGCGCTGACATTCTGGAGCCTGGGGCAATCATCTGCCCATCTGTGCCAAGATAACAGCCCTTCCTGCAGGCAGGGAGGGCTGCAGGGTGCCCAAGGCCTGGCAGACACAAGGCAGATGACAACACCGTGCATGCCTGGGACCTCCTCCCACGGAGGACGCCTGTCACCGGGACAGGCAGGTGGTGGTCCAGCCTGGGACGAGGGGCTGGGCAGAGGGCTGGACCAGCAGACATTATTGGGCCCATGCAAATCCCTACAGATGGGGCTTGAAAACCAGGAATCGCCCAAACAGAGAGCAGGAGTCTCTTTGCACTGCTGCTTGGTACCCAGGCAGCCCTACACGCTGTACAGGATGATCCCAGGGACAGCAAGCTCCAAGCCTGCCTCTGCTCCCATCCCCGCCCTAGGGCTGTAAAGCATCCTGGCTTCCTGGTGGAGCAGAGGAGGAGGCAAAACAGGGGGCAGAGATGGAATAAAACATGCACCAACCTCATGGCCCGCAAAGCCAGCTTGTATGCCAGGTCTGCATCGTGGGGCAGCAGGGCAGAGAACAGGTATTTGGCAAAGGTGTGCATGGGGACGCTCTCACGGTGGATGACTTCTCCCAAGCCGCTGAAGGGACCACCTAGGTGGAAGCAGAGCCCGTCAGCCATAATTAGCACAGCAGAATCTGCGGCTGGGGTTTGCACCAACCCAAAGCTTTGAGGATCTGCTCAGCAGCTCCCTGGTGCGTTACTCAAGTTGGATCCAGGGCAAAGGGCTGCTCTTCCCTTTTCTAAAAACCCTTTCAGGTCAAAATCCCTCAGAAACTGAGGCCACATGCTTAGCACCCTTCTCTGTAACGCCTCTGAGGTGGTCTTGCTCCAGGGATGTCAGTAAACCTTTGGTTTGCCAGACGATGGGGCAGAGCAGCCATCCTACAGACTTGGCACCACATCCACAGAGGAAGAAGCCAGGATGGGGTCAGCCAGGCATAAACCTTGGAAAGGGCACCCCGGAGATGTTAACAACACTCAGCTAAGACACAGAAGCCAGCTGGATGGACCAAGCCCCCACCTTCCAGCAGTAAGATGCACTGCTTCCGCAGGGTCTGCACCAGCACCGGGTCCAGCTCCAGGTCCTGCAGCCGGGCGATGATCTGCTCCTCATTGCGGCACACTTTGTCCTGGGCATAGAGACCTTCAGGCATCACTCTCTGCTGACCCATCCCCATGAGGGCCACCTCTAAGGCCAGGGACAGGTAGGACTCGCCACTGTCTTGGCTGCCGGTCGCGACGGGCACGTGTTGATACACTGGGGGTTTGGAGTCCCCAGCGTCTAGAAGAAAGGGGAGAGATGCAGCAAGATTAGAAGAGCCTTCCTAGGTGGCAGAACCACAGCAGAGAAAAACCTCTCAACGTTAGAAGCCATGCTTCCCTTGCTGCCTGCCTTCAGTTACCCAGAGATGATGGATAAAAGCTCCCTGCAGGGCATATGGGCTTCACCCTCCTTCGGGCTCTCACTAGGAGATGCAGGAGACCCGAGACCTGTGCAACAGGGTGCACAGCTGACACCAGAGGCAGCTGACACCAGAGCCTTCCCGTGGGCTGGCATGCCTCGGCCCAGCTCTGCTAAGCCACTCTCCTGCTCTGCTCTGGCTGCAAACCAGAAAAATTGGGTTGGGAAACCTCATTGGGAAAACTCAGGGCACTAACTCCCCCTCTCTGCACTGCAGCGCTGTCCTGACTGCTCCTGCAAAGGTGGAGAGAGGGGACATTCGGAGCCCAGGAGTCCCAAGCCCCAGACCTGCACTCAAGGTCTGCCCGCCGGGCTCGGTTCAGCCACGGCCACCGGGAAGGGAGCCAGGAGGAGCGCTCAGTACCTGAAATTTCAAGGCAATTTTCCTCTTCTAATCTACAAGCTTCGGTCAGGGTGAGAAAGAGGCAGCCGATGGGGTTCAGAGGGTGGCCTACCCAGCCCTCCAAGTTGGTGATGGTTGTTGCTCCTCGCTGCAGCAGCTCTGCAAAAAAAATGCAACACAAAGACATTAAAAGTGAGGAATTTAAAGACAGATTCTGCACCCAGAGGGGTCTCTGAGACCAGAGGCCTTTTCTTACCCCACAGCCTGGGACACAGGGACCTCCAGGGCCAACTCTGGCATGGTAGTTCACGAAGGCAAGGAGCAGCTCAGAGCAGGCACCATGCACGCTGCCACAGACATCAGAGGGAGCAGGCACCCAACAAGACAAGGTGCCCCTAAGGCCACATAAGATGCAGCGGCTTGTTCTCTGTTCCAGGAGGACACAAGGGACTGCAGAGTCCCAAGATGGGGTCTATAAAGTCAGATCTGCAGTTTATGGACTCATTTGCAATGGTAGCCTGAATGTTTTGGAAACACAAGCAGAAATCTCTCAAGAGATGACAAAGACTCCCGGTGAGTCCTGAAAGCTCCGTCTTTTGATGATCTCAAGCTGGCTGAGCTAGCAAGGTCCAGGAGTCACTGACCACCAGCAGCACTGCAGTAACTGACCCCGGCTCCCCGCCAACTGCAATTGCAAAATGAGAAACGCTGGGCTTGCCTCCTGGTACAATTTACTCAGCAAATACAAGGTGGAGGTAGCACATGCAGCCAGTTACTGCAGCTCTGCAGACAAGCAGCTCCTCTTTAACGCAGGCATCACTTGCCTGTGCAATCCTTACAGGCAACCAGACACGACGACAGTGGGAACAAGAACATCCCTACTCCAGCAGCCCGGAGACAGCACATGGGCACCGCTGTCCTTAGCGTGTGGGTATCAACAGAGTTTGGCTCAAGCAATCAGATGGATCAGTTTGTCTTTCTAGGGTGTGAGTAATCCCATACAGCACTGCCCACCGTCAACCTCTGCTGCTCTGGATGGGGCAGCACTACTCTCTGAGGTGGAGAAGACTTTCCCCATCAGCTGGGACACCCCAGCCAGACCTCGTGAGACACTTCTCCCATAGCTCTACTCATACCTTTCTTCTGATGCTTATATATTTCCAGCTGCCTTTGCTGCTGCAGTCGCAGGGTGTTGATTATGGCAACAGTTAGTCGGAGAGCTTCTCTGGGATAGCCGTGGGAGCGCAGGGCATCCACCCGAGCACAAGCCGTCGGGACGTGTTCTGCAAGGCAAGGACAAACACAGGGGCATGGCTGAGCCAGAGGAGCACAGAAATTCATGGGATGGTACTGATGGGGGGAGAGAACCTGACGGCATCAGGCTTCAGGGCATTTTCTTCTACTGATCTTCCCCATGCCCCAGCTAAACTGCTGCTCCCTGTCTTGAATTCATCCCTTTCTCCCTGCTCCTGGCAGGGATGCCCACCAGGAATACTAACGGGACTCCTACCATGTTCAACCCACAGCAGCCACGTCAGTACCTAAATCCCCACCTCCACAAACCTTATCTAATGGAAGCATTTCCAACACACCATTGCCGCAATACGACAGCTCCAAACACAGGCTGTTACAACTCTGCCGCTCATTTCTCCTAAAATCTGCACAGCTTATGGTGATTTTTCTCATTGCTCCCAAACGCTTCTCAGCATGTCCTCCAACAACTCTCCCTGCTCTCATCACACAGGCGATGGGGTGAGGCTGTGCATCCAGCACTGCGCTGGGGGCACTGGCAGATCTGGGGTGATGTTTTGAACTGCTTCCTTAGCGCCTCCGTGGAGTGAGCTCTGCAGACACCCCGTCTCTTCTGCAGCTCTCCTACCTGGTGTTTTATTATTAGGAACAGTTGCATGAAACCCCCCCCCAAGACTCACAGTTGCTTAGGAATTCATCTGCTCCTGCTGCTCATTGCTCACCTGAAATCACAAGCAACTGTGGAGAGGATTATGACTGAGTGAGAAATTAGCAGGAGCGGATGACATGACATGCTGCATAACAAGTGGCGAAAATCCCATTTTCTTGCAAAATGTCCTACCATGGGGGAAGCGGGGGGGGGGAAGGCAAACACACAAGATCTAAAATTATGGTAGAGGGATGATTTCTATTCCTGGAAGAGCTCGGAAAGCTTTGGAAATGCAGACAACCACCTCCACAAATGGGGTTTCCATATCCCAAAGGTCACCCACAAGGAATAAACGAGGAAGACGTTTCAGAACAAACACATCTGTAAAAGAGCTTCTTGTTGCTCCCTCTATTCATTTGCTAAACGGATGCAATATTCAGCTTCTCACTGAATTCATCACTGGAAGTTGCTGACAAATCACACTCCTCTCCCAGCACCGAGTCCCTGAAGGGGTGCCAAGAAAGCGAAAGCGCAAAATCCAAAAATCACAGCAAATACATCAGAAAAAGAGCATGCACCAACCAGCTGGGCCAAAGGGCTCACCAGAACCCAGATTACGCTAGGGACAGGGGAGCTGTGGCCACCACGTCCCTGCTAGATGGAGTCCATGGAAGCACTAACCCACCACCACTGCCCATAGCTGCGCGGGGAGGAGACCTGCTGCCTGCAGTTACATAGGACTCTTCCCAGAGTAGAAATGTCCTCTCCTGCTCCAGCTAAGCTACCAGAGGTGTACCAGCAGCCTTCACATGGGCCCTTTTTAACTTCTCTCCTGGCCTTAATAGCAACTTAGCGCCTGCTGCTCCACAAACCACATCTCTGGATGACTTTAAATATTCTCTTCCCATTTGGCCGGGTGACGGCAGAGCCAGGCTCCTGGAGTGGACAACAGTGCAGCGGTGGATTTTGACCTGTTCCATGTCCACACATTCACCTCTTGGGCTGTAGGGATGAGCCATCCACCCTCCTGGAGGTGTGGGGACTTGCGTCTCCCATTTTGGGGTCAGCCTGAGGGCTGACAGCCACACCAGGCACACCCCAAGCCCTTCGTCTCACTCGTTCTCATCCCAGACGTGTAGTTGTCGAGGGTCTGCAGATCTGCCCAGGGTCATGACTTTGCAGTACAGAAGTTGTGTGGCTTGAGGTACACGGACTAATGGTCTACAACACAGGAGAGTACTGGGCTTGACTGGTCCAGTATGCCTTAAGTTCATACAAGGCTTAATTGTACCGCCTGCTAATTGCCTTTAAGGGAAGACTAAAGATAGGGTGAGAGCAGGGAAGAAAAAATCCAGAGGATACCGCTGTACTCTCCAGCCAACCTTCAAGGGACTTTAAGTGTCCAGTCCCCCCGTACTGGGAACAGTGAGAGCTTGCACTGGGGACAGCCAAACACTGGCAGGATGAAAGAGGACATGACAAGCCTGCTCCAAGATGCCCAAGGGGAACCCAGACTGTAAAGATGCAGGGCTTGCTATAAGGACTGTGGCTGCGGTGTGGGAGGGCATCAAGTTCTTCTGCTCACCCTATGCCTCAGGCTAAGGGCCAGGGAGGCACTTTCAATCTAGGACACAGAAGCTTGCAAGGACCCAGGGTAGCAAAGCTTCTGTGATGCCTTGGGTGACTCTTCTCCATTAGCAACCCTACCCACCCAGGCCATGCAAGGGGCTGCTGGTTTGGAGGCTCACCTAGCCACAGCGGCTGCCCCTGGGAGTTGAAGAGGAGGCTCTCACCCTCCCGCTGGTAGGAGGGAGACACGTAGAAGTCACTGCTAATGATGCGCTGCAGGTGGCTGTCCTGCCAGTGGAGGTCACAGCCCTCGATCGCCCGGGTGAACACGGTTCGTCTGGGCCTGGCCAGCGAGTCTGCAAAGAGAAAAACCGTCAGTGCCTTGGTGGGGCAGGGGCAGCCTGTTCCTGCCCTGAGACACGACCTCCTTGGGCAGAGCAATGTCTACGACAAGAGCAAAGCCCCACCTGGTCCCACCCCAGCCATTTCAGAGCTGAGCACAGGGGCTCTGGCTCCTGCGCCGTGGCGGATTGCCTTTAGGTACCTCTGCTGCCCATCCTGTCTCTGACGGAGACTGCATCTCCTTAGACAGCATTGCTAAGTAAGTTGCTAGAATAGCTGCCTTGGCCAGAGAGGTGAGAAAAGAGGCAGGGACAGCCCTGCTGTCAGCTTTCTGACGATAATCCACTGTCACATATAAGGCTGATGCCTTGAAATGTGGCAGTGCATTCCCACCCCCGTGACGCTCAGCGTGCAGGCAGCTGCCAGGGGTCAGGACTGGGCTTCCTCAGCGTTCGTGCCCCGCAAGCACCACGAGCTCTCCTCTTCCACTCCAACACAAAGCCCTGGCTCCGCTGAACCACAGCTGCTTAGATCGGCAGCACCTGAAGCTGTGAAGGGAACCGCAGGAGTGTGTCCCATCTGCCTCCGCGCGATGGGGGGAACCATCACCTTCCAGCAACCTCCCCTGGCTGTGTGAGAGGGCTGGAAGGGAGGCGACGGCATCGTCTGAAACCCCACCGCTGCTCTGCAGCAGATGTCTGAGCTCCTCTTCAGACCTGCTCTGTAACTACAATGGTATTTTCAAAGCTATCAAATGCTGGATGAGCATTTCACTCCAGCCAAACAGCTCAGACAAGTGGTTTGTCGGGAGGAAAAGGCCCATCTGGAGCAATCCTCCTACCGCTCCAGCCACGCCGGAGCACAAGGGTCAAACACAGCCGGTGGGCTGCAAAAATGGGAAGCTCCAAAGGGGATGCAACGCTGCATGTTAGGTCCTGCAACTCACAAGACGGGCCGAGTTAAATGCAGTTGAGAGGGGAAAGCAAAAGGCACTGCTCAAAGCTGATCTAGGGCGGCTGGATAAACACGGTCTGGAAACGATGGCAACAAGCAATTAGCCTGAATGCTGTAGGCACCCCGAGGTGGAAAGAAATTAAACAGGTGTTCGTACGTACAGAACCAAGCCTGCTCGCTTTACCAGGAAGGATTTCAGGAATCAGCTGTTCTCCTTTCAGTAATAAAAGAGGCTGGCAACAATTTGCAGCAGTATTTGCATGTGCACAGACATTAACCCCGGGACACATCCAGTGCTGCTTTCAGTCCTCTGCCTGGAGAGGCAGGAGTGCGGGAACAAGGGGACATCCCTGGCATGCGCTTTGGAAACTCCCCGCATGTCTAAAAACGTGACCTGCCCAGCCCCGGTGACCTGCCCCGAATGCCAGAGCAAATCCTCAGCGGAGCTGGGAACACCAGGGGGGAGTCCCGGGGCTGGCGCAGGACATGGAGCAAAGCCAGGTTTAAATTAAGCTGCTCCCCGAGGACGCACATGGGGAGCCAGCCAGGGCGCACGGTCCTGCCGTGGCTGGGGTGGGCTGGCAGGACGGCCGCGCTCCCGAACCACTGCTGGGGGTCTAATCCTACCCAGAAGAGTGAAGTTTCCATCGTGGCATGGCTGCCACCCCCCTCTCCTCTTCCCACTCTGGCCGCACGTAATACACCAAAGAGCAATTCCAGCGCAGCAGATGGAGGCACGGTAAGAGCGGTAATTTTCAATTAATGTCTACTTCAGGCAAAAGGAAGGGGAAGAAGTGCTTTAAGGGGATCAAATGCTTTGTCAGGGGTTGAGAAAATATTTTAGCATGAAGGAACAACCCCGTAACTACATTGCTCCGTTTGTGCTCTGCACTTGAACCGCGTTTAACACCGCTGGCTAATGACTTATCTACCGTCTGAATCAAAGCCCAGATGCGAGACCCAAGAGCTGGGCGAGGGGCTCTGCACCACCTCCAGCTCCTCCTCTCACATTACACCCAGGGCTTCAGAGCTCAGTTCCACTCCCATTCAAGCAGCACTGTTTTTCGGTAAAATTCCCTACCTAAACATGCACAGACCATATGGATCCAAACTCCCCTGTGGTCAAATTGTTTAAAAATGGCCTTCGAAAATTATTTGATTCTCAAAATATGGGTGACTTCACACAAGATGTTGCAAAGAGCCGAACATTGCCAAGTGTATCTAAAACCAGAGGCTGTAAAGAGAAATGTTTTGTATTCCCAAATACAAAACAAATTCCCAAATATCTGCCTCCTGGAGACATCACCAGCAGGTGAATTGAGGTCTCTCAACCTTAGGGTGAGTTTTGACCCTGACCCAACCCCCGTGGCCACCAGCCGGATTTCCACCCCCTGTCTGGACTCACCTTGGCTGTGACCGGAGCTCTGTGTAAGCGCGTTGGTGATGTTGGGAAGTTCGTTACCGTAATTGCCATCTTCCAGGGGACAGACGTCCATCTCGCCCCACTTGCGCAGCTGCCGGAGCCAGCAGGATTTCTCTTCCAGCTTGCAGTGCGGGTTTAACACCACGCACACCCACAGTGCCCCTAAACAAAGCCAGGAAATCAAGGAGGTGCCACCACCATACCCGTGGGGCAAAGCTCTTCTGCTGCCGCGCTCGTCGTGAGAGCCTGCAAGGTTTCATCAGCGTCTGTAAACTCATTTCAGCATAATGCACGGACCCAGGAGGGGGATTTAGACAGCTTTTAAATAAAAGTAAAACTCCCCTGTAATGAAGCTAAATTATAATCTCATGAGATGGGGGACAGTGGGGAGGAGGGAAGGAGAGAGTGGCTGTGTATGAATTTGTGAGTGCTTCTGTCTGCCAGGACAAATCTAGTGTTTGAACTACACATCAAAGCATGCTTAAAAACACCCTGGCAAGCTGCAGAGTCTGTATCTCCAAAGACTAACCTGATTTTGATCCTACCCACGTTCCAAGCGCTTTAAAGCCCGCTCCGAATGCTATTTCATCTGCCATTGTTCTTCAGGCCATTTGCATTCAACTGTTTAAAAAGGAGATTTGGTGTATTTTCTTCCCCCCCCCCGCTTTTTTTTTTTCCTTTTTCTTTTTTAATCCCCTGTAGCCCCCAGCCTGCAGAGGAACCAGCAGAGGAATCTGGAGCTTGGCTTGATGTCTCGCAAGCAAGAGCCCTCCAAGGTGCAAGCCCTCCGGATCTCGCAAGCAGAGGTGCCTATCAGTAGGACACCCAGGCTGACACCCTCCAGGTCAACCATGGAACCTCACAGGCCTGACGATGCTGTCTGCTGCGCGAGAGGCAGAACCAGGCCCAAGGGCATCTGTTGTCATTAAGATCCAGCTCATCCTTTCGTAAGACAGGGCTGACGCGACGCTGGTGCTGCTAACCGAGCCTCGCCGACTCTCCTGGGTCACCCACTGCTCTGAAAAGGGCTGCAGCAACCCAAATAAGTGCAAAACTGTGAATTCTCCTTTAGCTAATTGCATTTCTGCCCAAATTCCCCTGCAAGGCTGCCAGGATGCAGGACATCCCCTCCCTTGTGCCTGCCCCACAGGGACAGGCTGTCCCCAGGGATCCCCCGGGGCTGAGCAGCCCGTGCTGCTCCTCTCTCTGCCCGGGTCAGATCCTGCCACACACCCGGGACAGCTCAGCCTCCCGCAGAAACACCCTCCCCTGCCTCTCCTCCATGGGCCCAGTGGAGACCTGGAACACCTTCCTTCTCCCTGCCCAGCCAGCTGCTCTCCCCAGCTCTCCATCACTCCCAGAGCCAAAATTCCCATCCCAACGTGACAGCCAGCGGCAGGACATCACCTGACACAGCTCTGCTGCGTGGTGGGGGGACTCCTCCAGGTGCCCAAACCATCTCCCTCGCTCGCTGTGTTTTGTGTGGCAGCTCCCCAGCTGCACAGCCACACCGTCGAGCCAGACAGCCCTGAGCGAGGCTGCGACTCCGACACAGGCAGCCGGAGCAGCCGGTCCCTTTTCCAGGCAGTGTGAGGCAAAACCAGGCTGAGCAGTGATGTCCTGACTCCGGCTCCGCTCCGGTGTCTCCCCGCTCCTCTGGGTTATAGCTGAGCTTTGGTGGTGCTTTTGGGGTGCATCTCCCAGCACCCGTCCTCTGCTAGTTAGGACTTGTGGACATTAATAAGGCATGGAGGCTGTGCACGTCCGGCTCCTAGGAGCAGCCTGGCTCAGCAGGAGAGACGTCACGGCGTCACAACGCAGATGGTGGCAGCAGCATCGCATCCAGGAACGGGCATGGGAAAAGCAACCACAGGCACCGAAGATCAGCAAATATTCAAAGCAGCCCTCGCCTGGTCCAGCTCCATCTGCATCTCAGCTCCGCTGCTCCCAGGAAATCCCACCGAAACTCCACTCTGTTCTGATGAACGGGAGGGGAATAAGACTTTTGAGCTGCAACGTCAGCACTTAATGCACACGCAAGAGAAGAGCTGACTCCTTAGGGGCTTTCGGGGCCCATCCCTCCCAGAGCAGGTCCATGCCACTCACTCCCAGGCTCCTGTAGGCTCCATGGGGGCTGCACAGACATGGCATCTTCCAAAAAATCAGGTCCCAGCTCTGGAAAATAAGTCTTCCTTAAGCCTCTGGTTACTGCCCCTCAGCTGAGCAGTGGGTGTCTGCTTGCTGCCCGTCCCAAGGGCATGAAACTCCCCACCTCCTCGGGCGGGCATGAGCCAAATCCTGCACTTGGTTGCTGGTGTTGGGTGTCCCAGGGCTCCGACTGGTTTTGGGCATCCCCTTTCCACCAGCACTCCTGCCCGCTGTCACTGCCCCTCTTCACCCACTCCGGGGCTGCTTGTGCAACAAGCAGCCTCCAGCGATTTCGGCTCACGCTGCCGACGGCGAGCAGAGCGGCTCAGCTGACAGGCCCTAACGAGGCTCAGTGCTCCTGCTCCACTGCCCCCAGGAACGGGATGCACCCGCTGGATTTTTGGCTCCCACAGCTCAGCTAAGATGCGATCCTCGGAAGCCTCATGACTTTGCCGTCTATTTTTGGGAGCCCTCTGAGGCATCCTTTGCCTGCCAAAATGCCATGCCCCCTGGGCTCTCCCGCAGAAGGGAAGAGGTGGTGGGGAGGTGGGGACAAGGAGGGAAGGATTCGCATCTGTCTCAGCTGCGAGAGTTATTTGGGAGATGGGAAAGAGTGGTTTTCTTGAGCCCTATGTGACAACCAAGTGACATCATCTGACAGCAAAAGTGACTCCTGTCCTGAGCTGAAACACCGCGCCGGGTCAGACTCCGTGTCTGCTCACATGCTGCAGAAACCTTCGTCTGAACTTTCCAATAGCAGAAGGTTAAGTGGGGAACAAAGCAGCAGATCACGATTAAGCTAAGCCTCTAAACAAAAATGCTTTTTGATGACGGGGCTGGGTGCAGGGACGGGGGGGTCAGAGCCTTCCCAGCCCAGCGGTCCCGGCTGCTGGCCTCGGAGAGGACAGGCGCTCCGATCCCGCGCCCAAGTTTCCAAACCATCAAAGAAATTCTCCCGTTTCCCACAGGGTCGCTCCCCAGCTTAATCTGCTGAAATTCCCCACTGTAAACAAGTGGCCGAGATAAATAAACCCGTCTCCAGGCAGATTAAGGTCAGGCTGCACTTCAGCTGGTTTTTCGTCTATTTTTTGTAATTAGGCTTTAATCGTAAGTACTAATGCGCCAGGGCAAATACTCCCACGCCACAGAGCTCTCCATCCAGCAGGTCTTTCCTCTGGCTCCCCAGCAGACGGGGCAATAGATGTTCAGTTGGCAGCACATGTGCAAGCAAATGATGCCCTTTTTATTTTAATTTTTTTTTTTTTTTTAACTCTGAAATCCTGCAAAATCCTTTACATTTTCCCCAGCACAAATCCACAATCTTCTTTAAGGCTGATCCTCCCCCAGTCCCACGCAAGTCTGTGATGCAGTCTTTGCTAAAATCGATGATTAATTATTAAACACGTGCCCAAAATAATTTCTGCGAGGCCCGTTTTTCTCTTCCACGTGGCAGGGGAACGCGGTCTGCGCCGGGGCTTCCCGCAGCAGCTCACACCAGGCCCCTCGTCCCTCCCTTTAGCAGCAGTGGTAACACTGGGCAGCTTTGGCATCTGCAGCCCACGGGTGGTTGGACAACGTGCCTTCACCGTCCCACACGCCCCGGCTACCGTTGCCTGCCCAGTGATGGTTTGGGACATCTCTCCATGTTGCTGATGTTCGTTACTGGTGAACGCCACCAACTCGCTGCAGCTCTGGTCCCTCCATGCCTTGACCCTTCCTTCAGAGGGATGCTCTGCTCCTACAGCAAACGCTGCTCAGGTCCAAATCCAAAAGGTTTCTGTAAGATGGGGGGAATAATCCCTGCTCTGAGTATAGTCCATGCCTGTCCTGCCCTGGACCCGCTTCTTGGACCATCACTGTGTCCTCCGCAGGGGCTTCTCTTCAGCATGGAGATGCCCAAATCCCTCCTGCGTGAGGTGCCTATGCCAGGTGAGCCGCTCGCTTTGACGTGCGTTGGCTGGCACCACGTTTCACCTGCTGTCACGCTGATCCAGCCAGGGTAGGGCCCTGACATCCCCATGCCACTGTGCCATCTGCTGATGGGGATGTGCTGTCGCCTCCTCCCACTCTGCTGACCAAAACTACGCGCACCAACCTGGTCCTTGCATGGTTAAGCCAGGATTGAAACCCAACCACTCCCACCTCGTGTGTGTGGGAAGGGAGGGAGGGCTCTCGGCTTGGATAGCAAGTTTGAAGTCTGGCCAAATAATCTGTAATTCTGGGATAACTGCTTCCTGCGTCCAGGCCTGCCGAGACACCCATCCATCCACATTTCACCACTGTGTTTGCTTTCTTCCATATGGAAATTCTGGCTTGGTGGATTTGGCCACCTCTCTGGGATCCTTGCATATCCAACCATCTAGCTGCAGCATCCCAAAATCCTGGAAATATCTTCTTGGCAAGCAAGCACAGATGAGCACTTCAGAGCCGTGGTTATTTCCATCTAGGGAACTTCACACAGAAGCGAGACATCCCACCCCTGCCCAGCCCTTGTCTGTGCTGTTTGGCCAGGCTCTCTGGTCTCACAGCTATATTTGCATTTGTTGGGCACTTGGTACATGGGTCTGTGACCCCAGCTACAGTTTCAGGTACTCCAGACCCTGGACCACCCTCAACCTTCTTCCAGCTCTACAACATCCCTTTGGTCCTACCCCATGAGTCCTTGCCCTTACACAGCATCTCCCACGGGCAGGCTGCAGAGGAGCTCAAACTCACTTGTCATGAAACTATGGCACAAGTCAAACTATTCACCCAATGAATAGATGTCCAGGAGAGCCCAGAACTGCTGGGTTAACTCCACCACACAACCAACCTCCCTGGGCCCACGTCATCTAAATGTTTTATTCTAATGATATTACGGTGTCAGCCAGCTGAGCCGGTGTCTAAGGTGCTTAGCTAGAATTACCCAGAACTGCATTTCCCTTAAAGCCAGGCTCTGTGCTGGCCATCCTGCCCCCCTCGCCCTGGAAACGTGCACCAGAGCATGCAGAAATCTGTTAGACAGGATGTGACTTGAGAACCTGCCTTTCCCCCTCTGGATCACAGTTCCTCCAGGAACGGCACTTCCACGTCTCCAGGCTATGTCCAGCCCCTGGGGCTCACCAGCCTGCATCCTCCCTCACAAAGGCTTCGGGGCAGCACACCGAACACCAGGCTGCTGCAAGCATGGGACCAGCCACACTCTGCACACCCATCATCCTTGATTCCTTTGCAGGAGAGGGGCTGGTTTCAGGTGTTGAACTGTACAGCTGGGACCTGATCCAGCTGTCCCACCAGGATTTCCCCAGCAGGGGATAGAGAAAGCTCCTGGCATCTCTCAGAGCCTCTGCTCCCAAAAAAGAGCCCCAAAAGCCTCTGAGACAATGTCTGCTGGCCCAGCAGCCCAGGCAACCCTGCCGCTGCTCTCTGCAAGGCAGTGACCCTTACCCAGCTCATCCCAGAGCTGCCGGCACTTCTCTGTTATGCCCGTCCCCTGCTGCCTCCAGAGGGAGAGCCGAGGATCAGCCATGAACTGCTCCGTTATCAACGTCAGCATCCTGGCCCCGTTGGAGTCCCTCATGCGCAGCATCTCCCGAACCTGGAAAGGACAGAGAGAAGGTCCTTTGTGAGACAAACCACAGTCCCCTGGAGGTGTTTAATACACGGTCACCTGGCTGGCAAGCCACAGCTCCCTCAGCCTGGGGGTCCAGACCGTAAATATACATATATATATGTATATAATGTACAGTCATACATTATAACACTCATGCAATGACTGTGACCTGGCTGGTTGGAGTCCAGCTGAGTAACAGCCACAGCCTAGGCTGTGAAGAGGACCAAGCAATCACGAACATGAAAACAAGGCCCTTCTGAAAAGAAAGAGAAGAGCCTGTAGGCTGGTGCCACCTCTCCATGGTCTCAGTAGGCTTAGCGGGGTTGGCTTTCCCCCGACCATGCTGATGGGGAGATGGGGGAAAGCCCTCCCTTGCGCAGGGATCACAGCAAGCCCATCGCGTGGGAGGAAGGGACCTGCCACGAGAGCGGGTGAGACAACCCAGGCCTGACCCAGAGCCTGGATTACAACTGCCTGCTCCACGACCGGGCGAGAAGGCACTGGAGCAGAGATTCCCAGCTGCGACGGGCACCCTGCCAGGGCAGCCGGCGAGCTGCCGGCTACGTGACACGCTGAGCGGAGAGGGGAGAGAGCAGCCGACTCCTCCTCACCTTGGCAAACATGGAGTTGAGCTGCTTCCCCGAGCCATAGTACCCTCCCTGAGATAGGAACAGCTTCACCTGCTCTCGGACCTGCTCCTCATCCAAGTGCCAGCAGTTCTCGTCATCGATGCTGGCCCCAGCAGTGGGGTCAGGAGCGCCTAGGGGGATGGGGAGGAGGAGAAAAGAGACAACCGTGTTTATAGCAGCAGGGTCAGCAGTCCCACCAGCAAGAAGTGGACCCACCTCTATTTTATCAGCTCAGGTGAGGGAAAACCAACTCCCAGGTAGTGAGCCCCAGCTGACAGTGTGATGCTCTCCTTCCACGGCAGTGGCAGCAGCCGTCAGGAGGGATCCCAACCACAGGGCTAATGCCTAGCTAGCCCCTCTCCCTCTGCGCCCCATGTGAAGTGAGGCTGAGGAAGAGCAGGGACCTGTCTTCCTTCAAAGCCCCGGGGGAGGAGGCAGGGCAGCTGCACAGCCCGGAGCACTCCCTGGCTCCCAGGATTGCCCACCGGTTTGTTTAAGCACCAGTAAAGTTCCAACTCCTGCAAGCCCTTCCCCCCCGTTTGGAACAGTCTAACAGAGGTACCACAGCACGGGGGTTCCAGAGCCCTGGGTTAAATGCCTGGTCCTGCCCCTCATTTGCTTTAGGACAGGGGACACGTCCCTGTGCATCAGTGTACCTGCCTGGGAGAGACCCTCCACTGGAAAGAGCAAAGGATCAATAATCCTTCAGAGAGCAAACTGTGACCGGAGCAGGGCCTTTGGCAGGCACACGTGTGTATTTATAGGCTGTTATTTCATCTTCCAGAGAATAAAACCAGAAAAAAAATCCACAAATGCTTTAAACAACAGCTCAGATCCACCTCCCCTTGCCTTGCCCCTTTCAGCTCCCATTTTTCCCCCGAGCGCTGCCCTACCTCCCAGCAATGTCCCCGGCTTCCCAGGGCAGGCAGCAGCACGGCTCCAGCGAGCAGCCAGGAGCGTAAAAGGGAACAGAAACAGCTTTTCATCTCCCCACTTCTGAGCCCTGCTCTGCAGAAACCCCTCAGTGAAAACCAGGGCCAAGGAGGGACCAGTGCAGCTGGGGGATGCTCTGCTCCACCTTGGTCTGCTTCTCTCATCTTGTCTCCCTCTCAAGCAAGGAAGAGGGTCAGCGTGGGAAAAGTGAGACACTGCATGGACAGCCAAGGGATGCTGTAGCCGACGCATTCCCAATTAAATCTTAACGACGTCTTCCCCACTCGACTGGGATCTGGTTGGGAGCAGACATCTCTGCTTTCACACGGAGACAGCTCGGGATGCTGCACACACCCCAGCCCCATGCACTGCTGAACCAGGAGCTCAAATGCAATTCATGAAAATCAAGCTCCAGGATGCCTTCTCAGCAGGGCAACTGTCTCTTCTTGGCTTCCAAGCAAGAGGACATCAACCCGAGGGGTTTTGCTCCTCTGGCAAAGGCTGAGAACGCTCCTGACCTGATAAGATATAGCTATTTGTATTTAATGTCCTTTACAGAATTCCTTTAATTTCTGCTAACAGTCGCTGCCCGAGAGCTGTTCCAGCAAGCTCCAGGCACAGCCTGCACCGTGCTGAAGGCAGAGGAGGCTCTGCTCCCTCTGTAGAATAATTTATAGTCAACAGAACCACATAATTGGGACGGGAGCTGAAGCAGCAGAAAGGAAATCACAGCCCCTGGATGAGCATGAGGGCTTTCTCCTACAGCCCCGCGCATGCCCTGATCCTGCTCCGCTGCTGCCAGTGGCCGAGCCCTGCCGTAACCCACGAGGGACCACCACGCCAGGACCAGTCCACCCTGGCTGTCTCAGCTTTTCCGTGCCTTTTCCTTCCCTCCCCCAACCCTGTCCTTATCTTGCAGATAAAGAGCAGACAAGCCAGCGATTATCCCCTATCAGGAACCGATGACTAATCTGTCTACCACGAGCGCTTATCCGGCCCCATCGCCGAGGTATCCCAGACGCTTGCACTCTTAATATCCTCCTCCCCACCATCCCGCCTGCCGCCCCCAGCTGCAGCTATCCAGACTAGCCAGGTAGTCTTGGCTGCCTCACCTGGCTGCATCTATAGGGACCAGGAGGGCACGGATGCCTGGGGTGACCCATCCCATCTAAGCTCAGCCCGTCCTTGGACCCTCACTGAGGCTGCAGTGACAGGTAAAGGTGAAGGAGTCAGCAAGATGCAAAAAGTGGCTGCATTTTTGTGGGGTTCCCAGGGCTACCCTCAGCGCTCGCTGCTCACACATAGCGTTAGCGACGGAAAGCCCAAGCAGCGAGGAAAGCAGCGTGCAGCTAAATAAAACCTCCTCCTCCCACGCAACACATTGAGCACTTCGCACGTTGGGGTTCGGGCCGCAGCCAAATTAGTAACGCGCCTCCAAATAAAACCCGAATTTGCTTGTAAATGTATTTTGCTCTCCTATAAAAGATTCAGAGAGAGGGTTGTAATAGCATATTCCCACACGTGCAACGCAACCCGGCAGACAACGGGCTGCCCAATTACGCTGGGGAGCTGGATAAACATTTAAGAGCAAACAACGGGATTTGTGCTGGGTTTAAATATTAATGGCAGGATTTGTCCACTTCCCCTTGCCAGTGATCACACCGTGGGGGCTTCGGCAGCAGCATGCCGTGACGCAGCTGATGAGCGATTCCATGTCTCGGCTCCAAAGGAGCAGGGAACGGCATGTAAAACAGCCCGGTGCCTGCGTAACACGTTTCTCATATAGCAGCATTCCTGCTCCAAAGAGCCCTGTTTCAGATGTGCTGGATCTTGGTCCTGCCAGATTCAGATTTAAGGAAACACCACCACACATCTTGCGTGGAAAGAGGGTTTCGCCAGCCCGTTTACACTGGCTGCAGAAACAGAGACAAAAATGCAAGCCATCAAATGAGAAGCAGGACCCCCCCCTCGCTGCAGGCTTGGGGTTTAACTGTTTGACAGCCAAGTGAGACTTCTCCAGGGGTATACAAAGACTGAGAAATAAGGACTGGAAAGACCTGTGAGTTAGAAAACAGAGCAAAGCCACGCATGGAAAATTCAACGCCTTGCTCAGAAATTAGCTGCTCAAACGTGAAGAAAACGAAAGCCGCTCCTGGACCAGAAAGCAGCAGGTTTCCAGGGCTGAGGAGGTGGTGGGACCTCGTGGCTCACGCTGAGGCATTGGCGCATCCTGGACCCAAGCTCATGAACCCAAGAAGGGGAGATACATCAGCTGGGCGGCGTGGGAAGCACTCCTGAAGCATCTCATGCAGAGCAGCAGTGGCAGCACAAAGAAAAAGGGATAATTATTATTTTTAGCCAGTGTCTGGAGCTGATAAACTGATGGTAAAAGCAACCCAGGGATGCAGGTGGCTGCCCTGGCATCTCCCTCGGGGTCATCTCGGCCGACCATGCCCGGTACCCACTGGCAGCTCGGGGTCCGGCCATGCTGGCCCTGGGGTCGGCAGTGCCGGGGAGGGCTCTGCCAGCCAGCCGAGCTGCAGCTGCCTGGAGAAGGGGTGGCCATCGTGGCAGCAGTTCACAAAGGCCATCTCATGACTGCACGTGGTGGCGTTGCTGAACACCTCCAGGCTGCCTCGCTGGCATCCAGAGAGAAAACAGACGTGAAGAACAGCTCGCGGTGGGGGAGGACATGGACAAATAAACAAACAGCAGAAAACCTCAGAGAGAAAATAACCAGGCACCAGAAAGGAAATGAACTCTAACGAGGGATTAAAAATAGCAGCAAAGCAAGGAGTCAAGCTCCGCCAAGGCTCCTGGTTCGTTTTCAAGGTTGGACGGAGCCTCCAGGGCAGCCTGAAGATTCACACCCTTCTAACAGCGATGGGGCAAGTGAAGCCAGACCAGCTCCCAGCACAATGGCCGGGAGCTCTCTGGTCCAGCTGGTACCAGTGTCGGGTCTGGCTGTCTTTGGAAGCCCCTTGCCAAGCACCGCACCCGTGCTCTGGGGTCATTCAGCAACCCCAGTGGCTCTGCAAGACAAGGGGGAAGAGCCAGCGGCAGAGCCTTTCTCTCCAGCACTCAGGTGTGCTATTTTCCCTTAAATTCACATCAGCTCAGCAACCAGGAACACAAATCCCCTGGAGACCTGACCTTCTCCTCCTCCCCAGCAGGAAAGCAGAATTTCAAATAGGTCTGCCCTCTAGACGCTGTCGTAGGATGACCTCAAAGTTAAAGACCTCCTGTGGACTTCTCAAACATTAGCCCTGGCTCAGTGCGACAGGACAAGCAGGCAGGGACTTCCCGCATGGCTGACCTGGCAGCCGACTTGCTGTGCACAAGGAGCAAGACAGGCCAAAAGGTGAAGGACAGTATTAGCCCAGGAGTTGAAGGAAAGGCTCAAGGTGATCAAGAAAACACCTGGGACAAAAGTGAGAACACGAGGCAGAGGGTTCCTTATGACTTTTGCATGAGCAGATCTGGTTTTCCCATGCCAAAGCCTGAGGGACCATTCCCACTAAGTTTTCTGAAGATCCTGTCCTCCAAGGAAGCTCCTGAGACCCTGCAGGACCACAGAGGCCCCTTGATGATTCACACTGACTCTCCACTGGCTTGTTCTCAGAGGAAGCTGCCCCTGCACTGTGAGACAGCGAAGGTTTTGTGGCTTTTCCCACTTCTGGCTGAGAAGAGCATCCCAAGCCTTTCGATGGCATCAGCTGAGAGCCACAGACACTGTGTCACCCACTGGTATTTCCGTGGGGCAGAGAGACCGCTCCGACCACGTCTCCTGCCATGCCCAAGCGCCGCTCAAGCAGGGCGAGTTACCAAGCTGCAAACACCAGGCCTGCCAAAACCTCCTGCTCCTCACCCATGGAAGGGGGAGACTTCAACAATAATGCATGAAGGATAGCTCTAAGCCCCACATCTTCTGGGCCCACAGGCACTCTCACCCTTCAGAGCTGCCTCTCCTGTCTTTAAGCTTCTAATTAAAGATTTTAATGACCACCATCTCTGTCCCTGCAATGGTCTCTACCAGCCTCCTCTCCTTCCTTGACCACAGAGTGCTTCTGCCCTCAAGAAGAATCCAACATTTGTCCCCAAAGCCCAGACATCCCAATCAGGCTCAAAGGATGTATCTGAGACAGCAGCTTTCCTCCCGTACACATCACACTGATCCTCTCTTCCTCTTAAAATAAATTCAGATCATTCCCTACAAGCATGAATCCAAACACAGGAGGAGATGAATGCCACCTCCCAAGTCTGCTGGTTGACTTGGACCCTGCGCACTTGCTCCTGCTGGATGTTGGATCCACACGGCAGGAAACCCAGCGCTGCTGTCAGGATACATTGGTGCCTCCGAGTTCCTCCTCTGTATGGCTTGGTTTTGCCCCTGAAATCTCCCTCTCTGCCTGCAATTCCCATTTCATCTGCTTTTCTCAGCCTTGCCCTCTCCAGTACCTCCTGGCCCTCTCTGCAATACCTTACCACACCAAAGCAATCGCTCTCTGTTCCCCATTCACACCTCAGAAGGACATATTCTTCCCATGGTTCATGGTGGTAGAGCATGGATCCTGCCAACGGCAAGGCTGCGTTCATCCCCAGCACGTCCCGCCACGGCTGGTGGCCCTGAGCCACTTTCTCAGCTTGCATATCCCCACGTCAGGCTGGGCCCACAGCAAACCAATGTAAGCCCTGGGCTGATGCCCTGGGAAGAGCGAAGGGAGCAGGGTGCCAAGGTGGCCACCACCAGATGCTCTGCACTCTGTCGGAGGCCTGGCTGGCTGATCCAAGCTCTCCAGCTGCAGGTCCTGGCTGTCCCCAGCAGACACCGCACCAGGAAAGGCCAAGCAGCCGCGAGTCACGTTTGCTGGCGCAATGACAACCTTGCAGCCTTGCTCCGTGCTGGACAGTCACGCCGCTGACTTTGTCCCCAAGCAGGAACACGCTTGGGGAGAGGACACAGCAGCACTGAAACCCACCCCGGTCTCTTTGCTCCAGCTGCCGCTTCAGACGCCGAGCGTGGAGGTGTCAGACACGTGAGACGCTCTCGCTGCGAGCACGCTGCCCTTTGCAGCCAGCTACCAGAGCAGAAACGTGACCCACTTAAGCAGGCAGGGGTCAAGTGGGGAGCAGAGCGGCAGGCACACCTAGGCTCTCTGCTTGGACTGAATCCTTCGAGAACACGCGAGCGCCTTGGCTGCACTCCGAGACTCCATCATTACTGGATAGTTTGCATTTCCTTCTAGGAAGGCAGCCGGGAAGATCGGCATGCGGTGCACAGCCCGCGGCTACAGACTCCTGCAAGGAACAAAGCTCTGACGCCCCGAGACGAGCACACCAGACAATGGCCTGTAATTTTCTTTGCCGTTCAGGCTCTGCAGGGGGAGAAGGAGCAGCCCTGAAAGCCTTATTTTACAAAACCAGACGATCCCGTTGTACAAGGGGCACTCCCCAGCGAGCCCGGAGTGCTCCCGAGGTGCAGAATCTGCTCCGCCATCCCACGTGCTCACCATCAACATGGAAGGAATCGCCTTTTGAGTGACCAGAGGCAGGTGGGGAAGACACAATGCTGATCTGAAGCTCAAAAGACCTCTCCTCAGAAGATAAGGGGGAAAAAAAAGGATTTTTCTGGAGAGGCTGTTCTTGCTCCAAGCCGTAATAACCTCGGGCGTCCAGCGCACACCCTGGGTTACTGTTTGGGCTGCAGAAGTTGCCAAAAGCCAGCTTGGCCTCAACCCAGAGGGGAATGAAGGTGTGACCCCAAGGGTCTGAACTAGACACGGCCAAGAAATGCATGCGTAAGCCCGTAAAGCTCTACGTAAAGCATACCTTGAAGAACTTGAAATCCCAGGATCAGGGACCCTCTATGAACATGTGAACTGCAGCTGGGAAGGGCAAGATGGGGGAAAAATGTGGACCCCCTTCAACTGGAGGCCCTGAATTGCTCTCACATAGGCAGCCCCACAGGCCTGCAGCCCTTCCTCACCCTGGGCTCCTCGCTCAAGTAGCTCTGCGATGTAGTTGCACTGTGGCTGCGCTTCACTGGCAGGACGTGGCGGGGTCAAAGCTTGCAAAACACTGTCCAGGATCGAGCGGCGAAGCCCTGAATGACACCACTCTGAACTCGAATGTGAGGTTTTTCGAGCCTTTCTTTTCACAGGGTGCGACATCTGAGTTTTAGATCGTCTTAAGATCATCTTAGATCGTCTTTAGATCATCTCATCACCTTAAGGCTGATCTGCATCCTTCCCCAGGAGGAGACCAGGCTGTAGTCCTGCTTGCAGAGGTGTTCCCTTGCTAGCGACCCCAGCCAGGCAGCCGCATGGGTGTCAGATAGGTACCACCTTCTGCCGGGTAAGTCAATGCGTCTCTGTCAGTTCAAAATCACACGCTGGAGTGCATGAATTTGCACGAGTCTGAAGGGGCAGAGAATTTTTGCTTTGTTTTTTAAAACCACTTGTAAAAACAAGAGGCAGATACTGAACTGGAGCCAACATCTGTATCTTTGTAAGACTCTCAATCACCAGCCTTTTGCTGACTCCAGAGCAATAAATATTCAGGGCCTTAAAAGCTTTTCTTCAATCTGCTTAGGAGAAAGCAGCCTCAAACAATGGCCAAGAAGGGATCTTGCCCAACCTCAGCTCCAGTGGATCAGCTCAGGGAGGGAGTGGACTTCACCAGATTCTTGCAGTACCACAGCTCCTCGGGTTTTTTTAATGCCAAAAAATGAGGAAACCGCCCCCCCAGCCAGTAATTTAGAGCACAACCACACACGCAGCAGATGTGGCCCAGCGGAGGAGACAAAAGCCTCTCCCAAGGCAGAAGCAGGAACAACCAGCTAGAGGGAGGGGAGGGGAAAATATCTGAGATCAGAGCTGCCATCACCCCTACGGTGGAGGTGGACCCCTGGCCTCACCTCTACATGTGGATTCAAACAGTTCAGATCCTATTTTAGGCTGCATATGGGGCTTTTCATCTTTGGAGCACTTAACAGGCGTGTGTTAATCCCCCCCAACGCCCTTCCGTGGCAGATAAGCGTTTATTATCTCCGCTCTACAGCTGGTGGGACAGGCACGGTGGGGAACGGCTCATTGTTGCAGACCCTGGGCAACCTCAGCTCCTGGGCTCCTTGGAAAGACACAGTGAGAATGCCCGGCTTGGGCTGATGAAGGGAGCCCCAGGGCAGCTCCCCAGGGAGCCTGGGCCACCTCCTGGGCCAACGGGCAACTGGAGTGGGGCTGGGATGGACACCGTCCCCCAGCCGGTGCTTTCCAGGGGAAGAAGTCAAAAGCATCTTCCAAACACAAAGCCCCAGGACACATCTCCGCTGCCTTTGTGCAATAGGTCAGGACAGCAGCGCTCATTTATTATGGGCAAATTAACGCCCATGGAGATTAAAGCTTTATCTCCCACTGGCTCAGCCACATCTGACTTAGCAACGTGCAGGGCTGGGCTGACACCGTGTCCCCATGCGCTGGATGAGCCACGTCCCCACTGCACCTCCCACTCCCCAGGGTCCCAGCACCACATACTTCTGTGTCGGGGACTAAACGTGCTCCCTTCCTCCACCCTCGGCTTCTCCATCCTACTCTAAGCTGTGCCTTGTGCACCGCCAGCCTGCCTGCTCTGCCTTTTCTTGCCTGTTAAAGCCAGTGTTTTGACAGATAAACACATAAAGAAGAACAGAGGGCAGAACGGGGACACATGGCCAACATCAGTGTGGTCCCAACACCCATGCATTAACGTCAGTTTGACACTGCCACCTCTCTCTGTGCAGCAACAGAAAAACACAGCAAAGTGGAGGCCACCACCGTCGGTGTGAAACCACCACCCCAGCCCCAAACGCAGAGTGAATCAGTGCTGAGCCACCCAGGGAGGGAGGAGGCATTACCGTGCACTTGGTTGATCTCTGAGTTGGACGACAGGATCTCATCAGCCAACTTCTGGGCGGTGGGCAGCACCTCGGTGTGGTGCGCCGTGATCAAATACTGAACAAACTTCTGGAGCTGGTCCCTGTTCATCTGGAAAAGGGTCTCTGAGATGGGAAGACGGAGTTTGACCTGGTCCGGCTTGCGGATCCTGTACAGTGAAAGCGCCACGACGTGGGCGCAGTAAAAAATGTCCTTGTTCCCGCAGCCGCATGTCACTGAGGTGATTTTGCAGCGGTCGAAGCTGATGGCCACCTTGTAGGTCATCTCTGGTTCTGTCGCAGTCGCTGGCTCTGTTACCGTCCCACTGAGGTGGAACCCTGGAGAGGGAAAGGAGAAGAGGGAAAGGCCGCGTTAGCTTCCCTCTGACCACGACCACCCATGCAAACTCTGGAAGGTGGACGGGGCCAGTCAAGACCGCTTATTCATCGCTATGTCAAGGAGCACATCACCCAACGCACGCCATCCTGGTGGCGTACACCCAGCAACACCCAGCCTGCGTACAAACGCACTCCTGCACCAACACACACATGCAGCCAGACTCTTCGGCGAGTTTATTTAACAGCCGAACCCTCAGGGGACGAGCAAAGCCGCTCAGTTCCCATTTGTTTAAGAGTCTCTCAGACTGTTTCTCTCCTGGGAGTCATCTTCATCCACGCCTCCCTCTCGCTGAATTTGTAACTCACGTGAGCGAGGGCTGGCAGAAAAAGGCTAGGTTTTCTTTTCTTTGATGAGGCAGACAAAACCCCCCACAAATTAAATGCAACGCAACTCCAACTTCAGTCCCTCAACCAGGTAGAGTGCTCCAGGGCAGCTCTGAGCTCTTCCACGCAGCGGGAACAAGGAGCAGGGATGGGAGCAATGCACAGCCTGAACCGTGATTTGGGGAGGGGGAAACTCTTTGCTCCTTGAGCTCCACAATATCTGCTGCTCCCCTGCAAGCTCTTGAGCTCTCCTCGAAATACTGTGGCCAGGAAGCCAGCTATTCATCGGCGCGATCCGTGTGTCGGGCTGCAGGGACAGCCCAAATCATTCAGGCAAATGTTATGGTGCTCCCGACAGCCCCTGCCCGCGCCACGAGGGGCTGCAGCTCCTTCGGGCACAAACTGCGGAAAAACGTCCCAAAGAGTCCCAAATGCGTGCGAAGAGTGAGAAATGGGCTCAGAAGGTACTCCGGGTCCAAGGAAGGTGGATGCACCAAGTGAGGGATGAAGTCAGTGAGAAAAGACTGGATGCCCGTTTTAATCTGAAAGCCCAAGGAGCCCTTCCCAGCAGCCGGCTGCCGAGGAGGTCCAACACCAACGCTTTGCACTTGCCCAGCCTCCTGGAAAAGGGACATCTTTGTTTCCCTCATCCGTCTGCCTCGCTGCTCAAAGGAGAACGAGGCCGCACCAGGAGGTTAATTAACGTGGCCGGGGCCACCCAGTGCCCCCATGTCAGAGCCTGGCGTGGTATCTGGGACCCGGTGCCCTGCGCCACCTGCCCCAGCCCTCCTCCCCAAAGAGGATGCTCACTTTTCTCTGTGCCACCGCAACCGTATTAAGCCCATGTTTGTACAGTGGTCCCTGCAGAGCCTGCCTGCTGTCCTCCCAGAGAAGGCGGCAGACAGCTGAGAGCCCTACAATTAGTGACAGAAAAGGAGAAGGGGTGGGGGGGTGAAGATTAAAATACATTAACTGCATCAAACCCTTGTGCATTTGCCAGCTCTCTCTCACAAAGGCTTTCCGAGACAAATTCTACCAGAGGTTTTTAATAAATGGCATCAAAACCAGCTATTCACTGCCAGTCTCTTTAAAGCCACGCCAAAAACCACATTCAAATCTGATTAAGCGTCAAGGAGGTCTGCTTTCACTTTGGTGCAGGGGAGGGGGGGAAGCAGACCTGTTCTGCTGCCATCGCCCAAAACCCACCCAGCATGGAGCGGGAGGGGAGGGATGGACAACCCCGCGCTGCCCTCTCGCTCGCATGCCGCCGGAGTGGAAGCGCGGCTGCGGAGGTGCTGGGCTCAGCGCCGCAGGAACAGAGCGGCCAAGGGCTGATGAGCCCCCCGCCCCCGCACAAGTCCACCCCCCGGCAGCCAAACTATATAAATCCCGAGGATAACCTCCAAAGTGTTTATGTTTTACCACTTCTCTGGTCTGCAATGCTTGGCAAGCAGCTCCGACTCACTGCCAGTTTCTCCCTAGTTTACATTTTTAACAAGTTAAAAGTATTGGAAACTACGTTCCTCAGCAATAATGTATGTATATACGCATATGTACACCCGTAGGCAAATACGCACATATATATAAAAAACCCTCCAAGACAAATTACGAGCCATAAACACTGCCTTCAAATGCTTACTTTACCAGGATCGTGGGCCAGACCCCACTTGGGGCTAACTGGTGTAAGGCTGGATGAACTCATTTAACCAAACCACCTGTTTCAGACAGGTGTAAGGCTGAAAATACATCAACCGTGGTCTGAATCCGGCCCCCCAAAAGAGATTTGCCCAGATACTTCCCAGGCTGCTCTCAGGCATCCTAAAAGCTGTGCTCCCCCATCCACCGCAAGAGCCGGTCCTCGCAACCCGTAGCTGGGGTCTGCAGGTCGAACAGGACCATTCAGCGCATCAGCAACTGCCAAGTTCATCCGGCACTCGAGCCCTAATGCAAGCATCGCTTTAGATTTTAGCCATGGTGGCAGCAGGTCTATTTAAGATAAACTAGAAACTCTATACAAAACATTTATCTAAAGCTTAGCCAGAAATTAAACACGGCGAGAGGGGGAGAGAGAGGAGCTGGCAGGAACAGCGGCATTATTTGGGAATATTTACACTAACAGGAGGTCAGCCCGCAGCTACCATGCTGCGCCCTGCTCGGCGGCCAGGTCTGCACCCAGCGCCGACCCTGGCACCCATGGGTGGGAGATGGCGTTGGCAGCTCAGCAGTGATGGGTGTCACTGTCCCACAGAAGAGTGGTGGTTAAAGGGTAGGTGACACTGTGGTTACTCCATCATCCATCAAAGCACTCATGCCTGGTCCACATAAAACCCTGATCCTACAGCCACCAAGAGGCTACGGGTCACCCTGGAGAAGGACAGCTGTCACTTTACCCTCCTTGGCACTCATCTCGCATCCCAAGCAGCACGTGGGGCAGGCAATACCGGCACTCCAGCAGAGAGAAACACAGTCCTGGCCGTAGACACGGGGTCTGGATAGTGCTGAGAGCGAAAACATACTCTCCTCCGTGTCCCCCCTGCACGTTTCAATTTAAGACATTCCTACAGCCGAGTGCTTATCTAGGACTTCATCCTCTGTTCCTTAACATAAGCTAACTTGGTGTTTGATTTGCTGCCAGCAAAGTGACAGTGCCAGGGTTTGAAAACCATGGAAAAGAAATAATTAAGTATCGTCTTTGTAACTACAGACTCATTACACACCATCGGAGCCCAGCTTTGTCCCAAGAACAACATCGCCTCCTCCCTGCCCCAGAACAGCCTCTCCTACTTTCACCATGGATGCTTCCCAGTGGATGCCCCTGTGACCCAGGTTGCAAAAGGAGTTGAGTGTTCATACCTGCCCCAGAAAGAGCACAGAAAGGTGCCACGAATGTTCACAGGCACACAGGGCACAATGAGCACATCTCCTTCCTAATCTCACTTACCCATCAAACGGGGACAAAACACCGAAGGAAGGACCTTTTCCCTGCCATGGCAGATATGCCCCCTGGAGTCTCAGCTCTGATGTTGCATTAGTGCCGCAGGATATTGTGCCTCTGATTTAAATTAAAACCAACCCTAGAAACGTCTCCTGGGAGTTTGTGAGCACCAGTGCCACCAGTGGCAGTTCCAAACTCATCAGCTGGGCAAGACTTTCTTCTTTGGAGCTGATAAACCCTGCAGGCTGGGATGAATGCGGACCCACACAACATCCCTGGACTCTGAAACGGCTGCAAAGGATCAAGCCTTTAGCAGGAGCTCCAGCGCAGGAGGCTTTGCTATCAAGACAAACCGTTAAGGCCTCAACAGAAGTATCTTTAACCAAGATGGAGATTTCTTTGATCTCTAAACTTACTCAACCAAAAGCAGCTTTGCAAACCCTTCCAGTTCTGTAAAGGCACCCAGAGTCTTTCAGCTGGGCATTTTTAACCCAGATGTCCACGAGCCACCCATCAGGAGAGACTACCAGCTTGTCCTGCAGCTCCAACCCACCACCGGGCTGGCTGTGGAGACCCCTAGACCCCTAGTCTTGGGTCCTCCAGCAAACCACAGAAGGTAAAGCCAACGCGCAAGCTGGTTACGTTGAAATACCTGAAGTTCGGAGGCGGGCAGACCACAGGTGGAAATTTAAACCCCAGAAACGAGCAAAACCCAGGCACAACTCCTTCCCTTCTCGCAACTGTGACATCTAGAGCCCTCCAACACCCACAAGGAGGAGCAGGGAGCAGAGGACCCCGCAGTTACAACACTAGCCGGGAACTCGAGAGCTCAGCTCTGCTCCCTCTGGCAGTTGCTGCTCGCAGCCATCCCCCAGATTTCACACCGCGAGCCCAGGCAGAAGTCACAGCTGTCATTCGCAAAGTTGTGCCATTTGGAAAAATTAGCTCGCTCTTCCCAGGCGCGGCACTCGCTTGCCTTTCACGGAGCGTTAGCACAATCCTGCCGGGGAGGCAGCCTTCACGCCAGAGCAGCCATCTCTAGGACCTAACCCTGGACCAGCAAAGACCATCTGAGGTTGCTGCACTGGCATTGCTGCGCGACAGGATGGGGACCAGTAACACATGGGTAACGTGGGGAGCATTTCTTCACGTCACTGTGGCTCCTCTCCCTCCTCTACAGGCTTTTCTCAGTCTTTGTGGAAACCTCAAAGTGGGGCAAGGAACAGCTCTGCAGAGGGAAACATGCGACCACCTCCACGCCCTGAGCGAGGACCACTGGTGGGATGCAGCCGGACACTGTACGTAAGGTACTCACCCCCACATCTGGCTGCCAAAACCTCAAGTGACCTCCTAGTAACCAAGGCTGGTGTTTTGGGCAGGCTCCGTTAGGAGCAACGTGATGGCAAGTCCATCCACGCAGCTTCCCGAAGAGCACCAGCCGCATCCCCTTGCATCCCGGCTGGAGAGGGGCAGCTGCGGCTGACAGCGGCTGGGCTCCCTCTCCTCGCCGCTCTTGGGCCCTGTGCTGAGCTCCCAGGACCCCCCCTCTAATCTAACCCCATTTCAGATCTCTGTTTGGGCAGCTCTGCCTTTAGGCAGGCAGGAGCTCTGCAAAACCGAAGGGGAATGGAATACACGGATATTTATGGGGCTCAGCAGATGTAGACGAGGTAAACTGAAATTCTCAGCGCAAGTTGTATACACTAGGTTAACATGACCCAAATATTTTTTTTAAATTTCCAAACCACAGCGGAAAGGTATTTTAAACTAAAGCGATTCCAAGCTCTTTAGTGATTAAATGGACTGCAGCTCCAGCTCCTAGTGGAAAAACCATTTGTTTTTCCACTGTGTGAAAGCCATAACTAGCAATGAATAATAATTGCTGCACCGAGTGTTATTTATAAGCCATTCTCGGTCACATTTCCGTGCCTCGAAACAGCAGCTTTCCAAACGTGAACTTAAAATCGGTCAATATTTGTAACGCAGACAACACCCGTGGGAGGAAGGTGTCGGTGTGCTTGCGTGGTGGGAAGGGAGGTTAGTAAAATCTCCCAAAGCCTTCCAGCTTCTAGATCAATTCCTCCAGCCAGCTGATGCTGACAATTGCCGAGTCCCTGACCTTGCAGTTGGAAAGGAGATGGGCTCATGAACTCATTTGCACATGACAATGCTCCAGCAAAGTGAATCATCTGCCTCCGATAGTAACGGAGAGTACGGCGCGCCCCAGCCCTCCCGGGCTCCATTCAACCAGCGCGGGGCTGGCCTTTTGTACTGCCAGTGCAAGAAAGACTCCGCTGAAGATGTGTGCAATTAAACCCACTTTTCTTGTTGCTCTTTTGATTCAGCATGGCTCAATGAGAGGCACCCTAGGCAGGTGTTGTCACACACAGATAAAATGTGCCTTTTCAGAGCGCTGGCAGACAAAAAGAAAGAGGGTAAGGCTGAATCAATTGCCATTTCTCCCTTGCAAAATAGGGAATGCAGGCTTCCAGGGAGTCAATGAGCAGAGCTGGTATGAGTTTACATCCTCCCTCCTCCCCAAAGGCATTTCTTTTTGTGATCGCAGGCAAAGGTGTTGCCGTTGAACGAGACCTTGGCAGGGATGAAGGAGGCAGGCGATGGCCAGCCAGAGGATGCTGCCCCAGCAGAACGCAGCTGTGTTTCTTCTGCTGTACGTTTTCCCCTCACAGCCCTCGTCCCCGGTCCCCACCATGCTCCTGTCCTTTCCTGGTCATTACCACCCTGGAAAAGCACCTCTGGCTTTGCAGAGCTAATGAAGACCATGAACAGCTCCCGCGAAGGCCGTGCCCGCAGCTGAGCTGATGCCGGAGGAGCCGTAACAAAGGGATACGGCCGAGTTGGAGAGGATGCACCCTGCCTGCAAGTGTCCCCGCACGTACCTACAGCCTCAGACACTGACTACCACAGGTTTAGGAGAAATACTGTGTCTCCAGGTAGGCCAGGGAAGAAGCACGAGCTGCAGCTGTAAACAGAGGAGATGCAAGTGGGGCTGTTTGTGCGGGAGGGAGCCGTAAGCTCCTCTGAGCAGCTGAGTAAGCTGGAGGGACGCTCTCTCTGCCATCTGCTCTGATCCCACAACACCTCCTGCAAATGAAGAGTCAATCCGCTGGTTTCTATCCCTGTTAACCTCTAATCAGCCACAAGGACCGGCCTCTGCCTTGCTCTTTATCCGAGCCAGCTAATGCGTGAAGCACACCGCGCTTCCCATCTGCTCCAGCATCACTAGAGTTAAAGGCCAAAGCCGTTTCCCTGTCCCGAGCATTCACTTACACAGATGCCCTTGTATTAACTCAATTTCCCAGTGATTTCCATTATTACCCTTACGAAATTTCTGGTGTTTGTTTATCTAGGAGCCTGAAATGGAGGGTTTTTTCCCCTCCTCTTACCCAGCTCAGGGGGTGGCTGGACCAAGGCCATGCTCCAGCAGGCTGGTCCCGTTCTGTGACATTCCCCTAAAATATTCAGAACGGTTCCCCCATTGTGCCCCCAGCCTGCAGTGCTCTTTGTTGCTCATCCAAACCTTCAGACCCAGGTTTTTTGAGTTTTTGTTGCCAGCACCAAAGCCAAGACCACCCCTCCCAGCAACACCTTCCACATCCTTCCGCCACCCGCCAACAAATGGGTTTTTAATCTACCCAGATGCGCAACCCTTGCTCCGAAGACATATGGTTTGGGGGAAGAAGGAAAAAATACAAGCGGTTTTAAAGCTCGGACTGATTTCCTCTGCTAATGTGCAGCCCTGCAAGCTGAATTCCTCCGCTAGCAGTTCAGATTTAACACAAATCAACCCAAATGCCATTTTTGCAGCAGCATAAGCAATAGAAAGGGCTTGAAGAGAGGAAGGGTTCACCACATCTTCGCTAACATGTGCTTCTCACCTAATAACTGGTGGCAGAACGCTGTCAAGTCTCTGCTCTTTACTGCTACAGTATATCTTATGGTAAGCTTGAATATGAAGAGCTTTCTTAAAACCATGAGAAATTAGAAAGATGAGGATGTGCAGTACATTTTTGGGGAGAAGTGGTGAACGCACCATCTCTACGTCAAGGGAGAAAAAGCAACACATCTCTGTGCCCATCCCAAAAGCATCCCTCTTTTCTCTGCCTTCATGAGCGGCTGTGCCTGAACAAGGAGCAACGCGGTTCCTTGTTTTAGCTCAGGTGTTTTCTTAACAGATGCAGGGTTGGTTTCAAGCATGAAAGAAAATATCCATGGGGAGGAAATTCACTGTTGCTGGAGTTTCCGGGCTCGTGCATCCCATCAGTCGAGGCCGCTGCAGAGCAGACCCAGCCCTGTGCTGTCACCACCCCGGCTGCCTCAAGGAAACCGATGGGAGATGCCAAAACTCACACGCGAGGCTGAGCTGGGGTCATCTCCTGACTTCAATGGAGCCACCCAGATTTCCAACAGCTGAGAACCTGGCTTCTAGCACATAAAAGGGTTTTAATTAGGAAATGCCTCTTATCCCTCCATGCAAGTGTCACTACAATGGGATCACTGATCTTCACCGCTGTCAAAAGCGAGTGGAGCGGCACTCTTCCCTCTGTCGTCTTTTTTTATGTGGCAATTCATGCAGCCCTTAGCCCCACAAAAAAATAATCCTGACCACTAGAAGTGAAGCTCCTCCCATGCCAGAGTCCTCAACCCATTGCTCCTGGCTTAAGGGCTCATCCCTGGGTACTCTCTGGTGGGGAAGAAGTTGCTCCAGAGCCATGGACATCCCTTTCTC
Source organism: Balaeniceps rex (assembly GCA_013401315.1). Classification (NCBI taxonomy): domain Eukaryota; kingdom Metazoa; phylum Chordata; class Aves; order Pelecaniformes; family Balaenicipitidae; genus Balaeniceps; species Balaeniceps rex. Next base: position 62,536 of record VYZW01018967.1, on the reverse strand, counting down.
TCTACATATCTGCTCCCCTTGCTGACCTGCTTTTCTGAGACGTGGCCTCCCTCCCGTGTCGGCAGCTTCTCCAGGTCCATCTTAGCCTCAAGCTGGGGAGCAGCTTTGGATTTTGTCTCCAAATACACAAAGACAAATTGCATTCAATGCGTATTTTGCAATTTAAAGCCAGCTCCGGAGCGGGCCACCTCCATACCAGAACCCAAACTCAACCCACCAATACGGAAAACCAAAAGCAAAACCAAGCCTGAGAGCCTCCTGACTTGTTTTCTTCCCACGTTTTTGTTTTGCAGTGGGCAGGACCGGCAGCCAGCCTAACAAGGATCAGAATCAAACCAGGGCATCGCGCAGCAATGGAGGGAAGCAGGACACCACGCTGCTCCTCCCTGAGACACCAGACCTTAAAATAGCAGCTCTACAATTTATAGGGAAGTTATTAGTTATAATTTTCCTGGCCCTCTGAAGCCTTCTGAGGGAATGAGGCAGCCTAGATTCAGTATGAAAATCTGCTCCAAATTCTTCCCAAAAAAGACATTTTTTCCACTAAGAATAGCTCTATTTTTTTTAAAGGGAGGATAAAGCCTGACTTTCTAAGTTATTGGCAATGTTGTTAAACGAACATTATATTTACGAAACATTTCAACAGCATTTGTGGTAATGGCCTCAGCAACAGATTTACTGAAAAGGTCAATTAACTTCCTTCCGAAAACCTCACTTTTAAGCACAGAAAAGGGCTCTGCATTGAAACTGTTCCCCCAAAGTGGAAAAAACTTTGAGATGACACCGTTTTGCTATTTCTGCTCTCCATCCCCCATTCGGGAGTTGGGCACAGACCCCAAGAGCAGGCACTGGGACGACCCCCCCCCCACCAATTTTTACAGCCCCTATTTATAATAAACCCCCCTTTTTTTTTTTTTGCTATTGAATTTCACCAAGGAAACCACAGCCAAACATTTTTTTTATATTGTAGAAATATTATTATACTTAAACGGCTTAGCTCACTTCAGTAGCTGCACAAAAACTTAGTGGTTTCTTCTCCCCCACCCCCCCCCCCACACACCANCCCCCCCCCCCCCCCCCCCCACTAAACTACGAAAGCTTAAATTTTGGAGCTTATTAGGGCTGCTCCATATAGGCAAATTAACTAGTCATTCCAGAATAAATTATTTAGCAATTGCTATTCCAGATCAGCCTCCTCTGTGGACATTTTATTCCAGAATCATTTTGGGAAATTTGTGAGTGTGTTAATTATTCCTGAAGGAAGGGACTTTAATTCCAGGACAAGAAGTCATTCAAGTAACTGCTACACACCAGTGGTTGGGCTGGTCCCCAGCCCTTGGTGACAACCCTGACCAGAGCAAGAGGAGATGAGGGGGGAGTGTTAAGCTTGGGAAGGTTGATGCTGAATTTCAACGTCCAGCAAAAACTGAGGTGAAGGAAAGGCACACACCTTGATTTTGTGGGGAAAAAAACGTTTTTCCAGCTTTCTTTCAACCCATAAGCTGTAAAGTGAGAGGAACGGTCTAGTGAGAGGTTGGAGGACTTTGCATCATGAGGTGTAACATCTGCCTACAGCACTGAGGAAAGCAGCAAATGATTCCTGTCCCTGGGATCTCTGCACAGAGCCAGGGAAGGGTAAACTACATAGGGACCTCCAGCAGGACCACACTTTGGAAGGGGGAACATTTGCTGTCACATCGTGCTTCCCACATCTCCATCTTGGCTCTGCACTCTTCCTGCAAGAGTCCTGTGTGCACATCGGGGTCCCACATCCCCTGCTGGCCCTTCGCAGGAGGGATGGCAGCGCGTACGTGCATACCTAGAGGGTCGCAAGGTTTTCATTCATCATGTGTATGAAGTGTGTTGAGGGTATCTGAGAAGCACCAAATCTGACAGTGGAGAGACCTGCAGAGCATCCAAGTGTGCTGTGGCAGCTCCCAAGCCCCGTTCAGCCTGCTGGTGGATGAGTTTTCTGCTTCTTCCACAAGGACCAGGTTTTTGTTGGGTGTCCTCCTTTCCTACCAAACTATACGTCATGCCCAAAATTACTCAGACAACTACAGAGTCAGCTCCACGGGCTCACAAACTGTGCCACAGCAGCAGGACTCCTTGCCATCTCCTGGGCATGGCCATTTCCCCAAGCCCCACAAATGGTATCACAAAAGGGATCCCTGATACACTGTCCACCGCTGCCCACGAAGCTCAACACACTTCAGAGGGCAACAGCAAAGCAGCGTGCTCAAGCACTATAAGAAAAATCGAAGGGGAACAAGACCAACCCAAGCGAGGCAACCACATACAAGTTCTCAGTTGCCAGTATCTCCTCTCTGGTGAGACTCCAAAGAGACGTTTGGGGTGATGGCTGACGAGCAGTCAAATTGCCCAATTCTGCACAACAAAAACTCTCTGCAGAACAGTCATCATGCTTGAAGTAACACTTAAAACCCCCTTTTGATCACATTAGTTTTCACATGACCCTTCTGAAAAGTCAGGAAGGCAGCGGGAGGTCTGCGGAGCTGAGACTTCCCCATCAGCCCTTCCTCGTTTGAAAGGAAGGCGTTTGGGAGACAGATGCCTGACAAAGATGCTCCTCTCTCCTGCATCAGCAGTTTTCACCATCTTTAGCATGCAGGCATTTCATGAGACGCAGATTCTCGTGCCATGATTTTAAGCCCCTTGGCGCTACCCTTGCTCCTTCCGGACACGCGTCGTCCCCAGCATCTCCCAGCCTCACATCACAAACATCTGCTTTAGCGAGGAGCCTGCAACTGGAAAGCTGTCCCAGAGGATCCACCACGCATGGGAAAACACGAGCCCTCCTGCTTTTCAAGTTCAAGATGACTCCACACCTTCACAGCCTTCAGAAACGCAAAGGGCCACAAAAGCTGATACCCAGAGAGATGCGAGCCATCGCTTCGTTGGGTAGGGAGTGGTGTACAGGCTGCCTCTGTGAAACTCATGTTTCTGATTAAAAACTTCACAGATTTTTTTTGCTGGAAAAACATTGTTATTCAATACACAGCCTAGACTGCAGCCTCCTCCGTTTGCTTTTGGTGCAGTGCAAACATCTAAAACGACACCGCGTAATGACAAGATCTGTCATCAGGATGGCTGGGGCTACAGTAGAAAGAAAAACGAGGGAGCGATCCATTCCTTCTCTCTGGAATTCGTCACAATTAAAACAAAAGGAAACCTACGTTGTGCAGTTAATACTAAATACACAGGACTGAAGGGAAAGGGGAAAAGCGTGATGTGAGACCATTTAGCGGTGGTTTTCTCCCATTATGTGGCATGAGGTCCTTCTGGCGGTGGATGGAGAGCCTCCAGCTCCTCTAACCACAGACCTATTTCAGTAATTCAGTCCCTTTATGAAAGGGAAAATGGGAAAAGAAAGGGGAAAGGGAAAATGGGAAAAGAAAGGGGAAAGGGAAAATGGGAAAAGAAAGGGGAAAGGGAAAGGGAAAGAAAGGGGAAAGGGAAAGAAAGGGGAAAGGGAAAGAAAGGGGAAAGGGAAAGAAAGGGGAAAGGGAAAGAAAGGGGAAAGGGAAAGAAAGGGGAAAGGGAAAGAAAGGGGAAAGGGAAAGAAAGGGAAAGCCCTGTAATATCCCAGCCAACTATCTGCTGGCTGGCTGAAAGACAACCTGAAAGCCCCACTGGAGTGAAACCTCACCCCTGCAGCCTCCTGCACCTCCTGGTTTGCCCTGATCCTCCGTGGGGCAAGCCAGGCAGAGCTCCCTGGCAGCGGACACCACGCGTGCCAGAGGGTTATCAGCAGATTTATCTCAATTTGGAATTGGAAGCAACTAAAAATGCAGTGAGCTCAGCATAACGGGACAGAAACAAAGTAAAAAGCAAAACCAGATGAGCGACTGGGGAGTAGACTCCTCTCTTCCCTTTGAAAAGGGAAGCTGGTAATTTGAGAGAAGGCGGTTTTACCCACAATCTCAGCAAAGGGTTTTAGGAATCGCCCTAATCAGCACATAACCCAAGTATTACACGGTGCTCCCACTTGGAGACTGGAAAGCAGGGGGAGAAATCTTCCCCTGAGCCTTGAAAGAGGGTCCACGGACACCCCCAGAAAAGGGGGAGCCGCCACACACCGTGGGTGACACGTCCTGGCTTGGGGGTCTCTCACCAGGCCAGCCGGCAGAGCGCTCCTGGGGAGATGCACCCCGCTGGGGATCTCCCCCGAAAGCGGCACCCACCACCTTCCCCACCCTGTGCTGAGCCAGGAGCAGGGTCCCTCTTCACGCAGCCAGGAAACCAGGGCAGCAGGGACTGGCAGCAAAGGCAAGCGCCACGGGACAGCCGGCTGGGAAGCACTGAGCAAGGGATGCGAGGAGCCCACGCTCCGCCACGGCCTCCCTGGGAAGGAAACCTCCAGCTCTGCCTTCCCGCCAGGCGACCTTCTCAGGCTCAACCTGGAATATCTGCAAGGTTTTGGGTAAACTCCTGTGGTTGGGCTTTCCAGGAACCGCAGCCACCAGGCTGAACATGGCGCGTAATTGCAAACTAAATTGCTGTAATGAGCGGGGTCAGGGGCGACGCTGGGAAAGTCGTCCTCACCGAGATGACACCTGAAAATGGATCCGTGTGGGTGAATTCCGTCCTGCCCTGATGCTGGATGCTCTAACCCCGCTTCCCACGGCTGCTTAACAACTCCCACAGCTTGCTGCACTGACTGTGCGTCAGGCGTTACATACCCTCACACTCAGGTTTTACAGATGAGGAACAGCCAGAGATAAAACAAAGAGGCCGTTTTCTCCTCCAAGAGGTGCCATCTCAGCCCCCACCAGGATGCTGGCCCACAGTGCACGCCAACAAGTAATGGCAATCGGACCATTTTGGGTTGAAAAGCCCCAACTTGTGGGGTCATGCGAGAAGCCCGGCTACCACAGGCACCTCAAGGAGATGCAAGCACGAGCTCAAAACCACACAAAGGTGCAGAAATGAAACTCAGCTTTCTTCCCAAAGCTCCTAACCTTTTAAGCAGATGCGATCGTTCTCGTCGTGGCTCAGGGCTTCTGAGCACTCAGGTTCAGTCGTTCAGTGATGTTAACATCGCCCTGATGCACACACAGGCAGGCTCCACCATCATCTCCATGATCCCACAAGAAGGGGTACGTACAGTGCCCAGGGCCAGGCCACCTCCAAACCAAGCACAGCATCACCTTGGGTGGGCGCCTGAAGGAAGCAGCTCTGGGTTTCTGGTGTATAAAGAGGGCTGAGACCTGACCGCCACCATGCATGGAACAATGATGCTCACCTGGAAGAGCAATGCTGGAGATTGCCCGGCAGTGCACGGGGAAGATGTGTCCATCCAGTCACGCCGGGTTTCAAACCTACTAAAGGAGATGGGAGCCCCAAAGCTCCCAGCAAGACCAGCTTAATTCCCCCGTTGTGCAAACAGCACGGGTGCCCTTGCTCGAAGACCTACTTGCAAGACTTTACACCCAACGCTTGTGCGTGCAGGGAACCGTCACATTTTACCATCTCTGACACCGATGCGCCCGCCTCAACAGCAAACAGTCCCTGTGACAACACACACGCCAAATGAAAACGATTGCAACCTTCAGCAGCCTCTCTCTCTAAAGAGCAACTGCCATTACTTATTAATTTGCTTCCTCAAGATAAACAAGAAATTTATTAAAATCTGAAATAGACGGGGAGCGCACAGGGCAGCAGAGGGACAGGAAGTTGCCACTTGTCTTTAGAAAATAAATACTTCTACGCTGGATTACACTTTCCACTTGCTGTTTCCCCTAGGAGCCAATTTCCACACTGTGCATTTCCTCCGCAGGAGATGGAAACCCCACAGGCTTCTACAGCAGGTTGAGGGCTCAGCCATCTTTGAAGGGAGGAAGCACCAAATTTGGGACCTAGCAGGTGAAATGTAAATAAAAACAGAAATTTTGAAATAAAAGCTAAATGCACCTTAGTGATGAACACATCTGTCTACAGGCTGCTCTCACGGATCACGACCTTGACAGCTTACAGATGAGGTGTATTCTTTTAAAATCAATTCAGTTCCTTGTTTAGAGAAACCACTCCATTAAACCTAGAGATAAACTCATCATGGATGGAGAGACCAACGCTTCTCAGGAGAGCTGAAAGCAGAGTCTTGCTCCATCCACCCAAGAAGCAGGTGATGCTCACAGGTGGAACTGGACACACGAAACTCTTCAGCAGTTTCCCACATCATCTACAATGAGGAGAAATGGTTGGAAGGACAATGGTGAGCAGAGTTGCCACCACGCTCACGATGTACATTTGCAAAAGCAAAACGTCATCTGTGGATCTTCCACCCATGCAACAGCCGCTCCAACAACCTTGCTTTCATATATCCCCCCCTTGTTTCTCCAACCGTAAGGAAAGGATTAAAAATGGCTGTTGCCAGCACAATGCGAGCTATCATTCGCATCAATACCCTGGGCCAAAGTAGAAGCAAATTACATTCCCAGTATACTCAGCGTTTGTGCAGGCAGGAGTGTGTGGGAGATAAGAGGGAAAGAAAACGCACAGCAGATAATCAAGACACCTAAAATACAAGCGGGGAGTTCACAGTCATGGCTGCCTTCAGTCCTGGTGGTTTACTTTCTAGTAAAAATCAACCCGATTTTTAAGTGAGCAACGCTGAGCAACAGCACTGAGGAAGCTTCTGGAGCAGTCACAACCACTCCAGCCTGTGGGACCTCTAGGATGCCACAAAGCCCTTATCCCTCAGCCTTCCCCTTAATGAAGGTATGAAAACCCATGTTAGCGTCCTCACCACCCCCAACGACGTAATTGGTAACAAGTGCAGCTTTGAGAGCTCTGTGCCTCCAGGAGATGTTGCTGGATAGGTGCAATGAGTATGAAGCGTGTTGGGTGAGGCACCACCAGACCCACAAGTCTGAGTAAACTAAACTGAAAAGAAATTAAACCCAAACTCATTGCTACATCAATCCCATCACAGGCTCTGTTAAGCTCAGCCAGCCTTAACTGTTGTCCCCTTCTCCTTCTGTCCCCTGGACCACGCCAGCCCTGGGGGCTGCCCCAGGCACACCTTTGCAAACCCCACACTAAGCACTTGGGAAACGCTATCCCAGCTCAACACGCCTGGAAGATGCAATGACCGAAGGGTCACCAGCTGACATTTCCAGGCTGTCCTGCAGCGAGTCGACAGCCGTAACAGCGTGTTGGAGGCTGGCGCAACCGGCAAAGCCAACGGCGGTCGGTCCAGCCTCTTGCCACCCTCCACCTTCCAGTCCATCGTTCGCCCAGCCTGCATTCTGCTACTCCGCAGAGGAGCCCGGAGCGGGCTGTGGACATCACCCAGTCTCAAAGGCGGAGGCTGCTGAACCCAGCTACTGCCACTGAAGTCGCCAACTAAACTCACCTTTAAATTTTCAGCTGCCTGCATCTGTGCCGACTGGATATTTAAGCTGACACTTTTGCACATTCACTTTGTCTCAAGCCAACAGATCAATCTGCCTCCAATAGAGGAGATCTCTTTTTAACACTCCAAAGCTAACGAAAAAAATCCCCTCTGGTGAAAGGACAACACTGGATCAGAGAAGTTTTATTAGCCCTTAACCATGCAAAGTTGGAAGCTCGTCCCCTGTTTAATTCTAATACTCCAACTCTGTTAAACATTAACTGTATAAATAATCAAATACTTCACATGACAGAGCCATACTTCCAATCTGGGGCCAATAACCCAGAGGGTAATGAAGGGTGTAGTCTTCTGGGCTGAAGGATTTCCAGCGCTCTCCAAAGAGCAGAACAAAGGCGATCCCTTCCCCCTCCGCCGCCTTCAAAGCAAAAGCTTTGATTCGCTCGGCGAGACCACATCAAGCCAGAGCACAGGCATGCGAACGGTATGTATCTCATCACCCCCCTCCGCTCCAGAGACACATGTGAAACCACCAGCCATTGTGTGGTCTCTGCTCCGTCAAACAACCCGGGTCCCCTCCTAAACACCCACCTCTCCACGGCCCTGCCGGCTGGCAGCCTCCGAGCATCCTGACTGACTCCGAGCATCCCTCTCGCCTTCGCTCCGTGCCACCGGGGAGGTGACGTGGCAGCAACCCACCCAGCCCACATCAGTCCCAGACATGGTCCCTTCCACCAAACCGCCCGGTGCTTCTCCAAGAGGAGCATTTTCCTGGCGAACGGTACTTGGGTGAGACGGGAGCTCCAGCTCTCCAAACGCCTGTGGCCTTCTGCCCGGCTCGCAGGGGCCAGAGACTCAATGCCGCTGAAAACAACCCTGGTTTCCAGTGTTTGTAATGAGGAGCGCGACTGCCTGGCACCTCTGAAATGAAGCTCTCGCCCTCTTTGGTCTTTGGTTTCCCCGACTGCGAAGCTGGGATAAAGTCCCTTCTGGGCCTCACTGGGGTATTTTAATAAGCAGGCTGAAGTCGTTTGGCTTGTTAGGAAATGTCCAGTGCATTTGCAAAATGCTGTGGAAAGATCTACAAAGGAAAAAAGCCTGTTTGAAAGAAGTTAAAAATGAAAAGCTCCATTAAAAATATATAAATCTGATGCTGGCCATCCCCCTCTTCCAAGGTCAAGCTAAGGTAATTTTTTGGAATATGTAATCATCCGATGTCCAGCACTTCCCCGGGTTAGATTGATGCTCTCACTTCAATGCTGACTGAAAAGCTTCAAGTGATGTTTGACAATCAAAGTAGCAGGAGCCAAATGGAGAAACGTTCGACCCACAGCCCTGCCTAAAACTGCGCTTTCAGTACTTCTGAGCTGACTTCGGAAAATTAGTATTGGCTTTGCCAGAACCCAGGAGAGCAATTCCGCATTAATTATCGCTCTCGCTCTGCAGACAGACATACAAAAAATAAAGACAATTGCAAGGCTTGTTCAGAACAGGGGATCCAGCACCAGGGCTCAGCACAAACATTTCCTCCTTCAAGTGTTATTCAACCATCCAGCTCCTGAAGAAAGCCCTTGACTGTACCTACGCTGCATGGTAAAGCGTGGTCTTACCACGTCCCATATGATTTCTGTCCGCATTGAGTTTAGCTTCAGCACACAGCACCTGAGCTGTACAAAAAATGACCCGAGGTCAAGCGGCAGACGTATCGCCCAGTCTCTTGCTACAGTGAGCATGAAGCCCCTCTGGAAGGGGCACAAAGTCTTCTGGGACACTTGCTGGCACACCAGTCCCACCCCATGCTCCGCACCACCTCTGCTCCTGCAGACAGTCCATATGGACGTGAGGGCAAGTGGATCAGACCGAAGGGTGGGCTTGCCTCCCAGGCAGTGCAGTCACACGAAGACTTGCATCTTCGAAGGAGTCAGCAAGAGTCCTCCCTATCAGCTGCATGGGCAAGAGAAGACGCATCTCCACCACTGCACACTGCAGACCTGGCTGCATGGTTGAGCCGTGCTGCGTACAGTCCATCATGCCACCTGTACCTTATTAATTAGACCAAAGCAGTGCAGTCTGGAGTTGTACTCTGCTGGTACAGGGACCTGTTTCAGCAGCAAGTTCCCCTGCTTCCCTCAGCAGGACCCTGATTTATCTCCTTCTCCGGCTGAATGGGGAGAGTGCACTTGGGATGTACAAGCACAGAGAAGGCCTCTTGGTTTCTAGCACATCAGGTGTGCGGTGGGGGAATGCAGGTGTGGCATCCTGGGGAAATGCTTTTTCTGGTCAGCCCATCGTTTTCAGTTTGCTCCTCTCAGCACCCCCATGAAGCACACACAGCATGTACAAGAGCATGAGGCACCCCTTCAGGGGTCCCCAGCCTACCCGCACTGTCTGGAGTAGCTCAGGCTTAAGCCCAGCTCTTTGCAGACACAGCCCATCCCACGTGCACAGACATAGCTTGAGAGTGGACAGAGCAAACGTGAAGGGGAGAGGGGTCCCAGATCCTTGGGACTTGGTCCCTTCAGAAAGCCACATTGGAAAGGGCTTAGCACTGCTTTACAGCATCCGCAAGCAGGTTACAGCAAGTAATTCGGATATCATTCAAATTACTGGTGCAGCACCAAGGGAGTGACCCTATGCGAGCGTTGGACATGAGCCTCTCAGTCCCTCCTGGTTCCCTCACCCATGCTGACACGCTTCACAGGCAAACTGCCCACCCCCAGAACAAGCAGCCTGCTCCAGGGCCAATTCCTACTGCATCTCCCATCCTTATTTAAAACAGGAGATAGCTGGTTTCCCTGTTGAATGCGGTGCAACGCCAGCCACACTGAGCAGGCTTCACCTAAAACACAACCCGCTGCGTTTCCAAGCCAAGGGGGAGATGTTCTCCCAGTCTGCAAAGAGTAATTTCAGAAACCCTTAAGGCCAAGCTCTTGGTCTTGCTTTCCTTGACACAGCAAAGACAAAGAAAGCAGCACAGCTCCCTGACAGCTGCTTTTTCTGCCAGCTCCTTCAGCGAGATGGAGCTGCTTACAGCCCTCTTCCATCTCTGCAGCAAAGTCTTCTAACCAAGTCACACCAGACAGGGGCATGGAGCTGCCCAGGACATTTCCAAAAGACAGCGGCCATTGATGAAAGTCGCCGTTGAACAGATTTCCTGTTGGGAAGGTTAAATCTTGAGGATCATTCCCCTACACACTCATCCACAAAGGGAGAGATTGGTTTTAAGGTCAAACAAAAGAAGCAAATTCACCCAAACGACCGTGTCCCAGCCTTTGGTGCCATGACTGCCAAACCCAACACAGCAGCACAGTCCTCCAGCCGCTGCCTGTCACATCGCTCTTCTTTCCCACAGTAAATGCGCAGAGAACGCCAGAAAAGGAGAGAGGACAGGCAAGGGTCCTCCTGAAGAGGAACAATGCCATGCCTCGTGGGGCGCATGGAAAAGCCCTGCCAGGAGTATGTCCAACGGCAAGAGAGCTCACACCAAGGGCTCTGGGGAAGCATACATGCAAGGAAAGCTTGCATAGATGCTCTCCCCGAGACACCTACCACCGCTCTCACCTTGGAGGCACGACACTCAGCTACCTGCCCAGCAGGTCAGAGCCCAGGTGGAAGGTGCAAGAAGCCTCAAAGCAGGGCAGAGTCAGTAGCATCACACTGCACACCTCCGAGACGCAGGAACCTGGGCTGGAGGCACGCAAGACAGCCGGGATGCTGTGGTGGAGCTGCTGCTGCCAATGTCCTCCTACACCAGTCACCCACTGCTCCAGCACCACTGGCAACAGGCGGTCCAGACCTGGGAGGTAAAACCAAGAACTGCAGCAGAAGGGCGGATGCAGAGACAGGAGAGCCAAGGGCCTTTCACCTCCCACGCAGCCATGGAACCGTGGCCAGAGAGCACCCTTTTGACTTCATGCTGAAAGAGAATTCAAAGCTGATTTTCACTCCTGACTTGCAGATCCTGAGGAGGAGGACAAGGAAAAGGAATGAAAAAAAGCCAGGCCATCTGCTCAAGGTCCCCGCAGCAGAGGAGAGGGCTGCACACGGTGATTCCCCAGGCAGAGCCCTGGTATGACTTTCAGGTTGACTTGGCCGTTTGATTTCTTTAGTGCAATTTTGGACCCAGATGTTTTATAACACACACTATCAAGTGCGTACATGCGAGGAAGCTAACTCTGATTTGAATATCCCTGAGAGCACATTGCTCTTATTAAACACACTCTGCAGAGCTATTCCTCCATGCGGCATTAGACAGTACAAGACGTTCTGGTAGACTACAAAAATTGGCCCATAAAAAATAAACACTTCTGCCTCACTAAGGGCATCTGGAAATGACCCAGAGAGCTCGACTATTTTCATTGGTAGCATTTTTGTACAACAGAAGAAAGAATTCGATTGTGAATTTAGAGCAAATGTTCCTCAAACGCTTACAAGGAATCCTTGAAAACAACGGCAAGCATGCCAGCTACCCAGCTCCCTATGGGGAGAGCTGGAAGACCACGATGCGGTCCCATTTCACACAGGCTTCCCCCCACAAACTCTCCTTCCTGCTGCCTCTCAGTAAATCACATCTTCGAGGAAGGAAACTTGTCCCAAACACAGGATCCACCTGCTCCTGCTTCCCCAAGCATCCAAGCCACCCTGGCACAGATGTGGCAGGGGAAGGTGGGCCAAAGCAGTGTGGAGGCAGCCTTTTACTGTGATGCTCCTTTGATAGCAAACCATGGTTCCGAAAGGAAAACCCACTAACACCATTTAAAGTTGATCCATTGCTACCTTTGCACACCCCATGGCTATAAATTTCTGCCCTAGCAGCTGGATGCATCATCGGTTCAAATCCAAAAAGCGGGTTTCTCCTTGGCATTTAAGGGGTGCAAACGTGAAACCTCCCTCTGTGTGCTGGATTGACCATGGTCATTTGTGGAGCTTCAGCCCATCTGCAGTGGTGTCCTCCCACATCGCCGCAGACAGCGGCATGTCCTGCCATGCTGCCGCTGTAGGACACCAGCGAGTCGGGAAGGAGGAGGTCCAAGAGAGCTCAACTGACCCGCTCACTCTGCTGCAGAAGCGAAACAGGAGCACTCACATCCATCGGTGATGGGGTCCTGGATGAGCATATAGGAATAAACAACGAAGAGACAGCATCTTCTTCGACAGCCTCTTGTCCGGAGACACGTTGCTGGTGACTGGTTTCTCAGGGCTCTCCAAATTCCTGCTCCAAGCCCAGCAGAGCGCAAACAGGAACGGTGGAGTCCCCCATCGCAGATCCTACCCAGGGACTACTCTGCTGGCTGCTTGGCTCCTTCCTTCTCAACAAAAAACTCCAAAAATGAACAAAAACAAACTCTAGCGTCCTGACACTTTTCACAACGCAGACTCCAGGCTCTCCAGCCAGGCCCAACTGCAGACGCTACAGAAGTGTATTTATTTTAAAGTAACTATTTGTGCTGGAGTTTGCAAGAGGAACAATCTGCTTTTTTAAAGTGCTTGCGGTTATTGTAAAAACTGATTTTAGCAACAGTTACATTTCAGGCTCTCTTTAGAGAAACCATCTGCTGATCTCCCAAACGTGGCGCAAGCATCTCCGCAGACCTCTGCAAGGACTGCGCGCCGGAGACACGGCACCCGGCGAAGGGCCGTTACTCAATTGTGCCGCTGCACAATTAGGAAATATCAGAGTGAGACAGAATGACCTGGTGTGTCCCTGTTGCACAATGCCATCCCATGCTTTCCCCCGGCCCTGGAAGGTCTCCCTCCTTCGGTCGCTATCCCAACCCCTTCCCATTTTCTGCCTTTGTCTAGAGCATCTCTATTTTTCTGTGTTCTCTGCCAGCCCCAGTCCCACCCACCTGCCCAGCTGTGATCACGGACAAGCTCCCCACTCCATGTCTGCTCCCCAAAGCAGCTATTAGAGGACAAGCCTGCTCTGGTGCAGCTAGCCCCAGGGAGCCACTGGCTGGGGATGGCTGGCGTCCAGCCCTGCCTCCCCAGGGAGCCGTGTGGGAAGGAGCCTTGTCCATTGTGAAGGGACTCGGGTAATTACCAGCCGCTGGAATCAAAGAAGTCTCTGCTGAGCGCATGCAAATTCCAACTTTTCATTGGCTTGGCCACATTTGCAGAGGGATGGCAAAGCCGTCCCGAAAAATGGGCACCTCCTCCCCCTTCCTCTTGCACTGAGCTTCACAGCAAGCTCCAAGAAAAGCTCCTCGGACTTCTTCAGCAGGGCAAAACCAACATTCTTCTCCAAGCTTGCTCTCCAAAATAGCAGGACCATTTCACACACTTTTTTTTTTTCCCCCCTAAAATCAAACAGTTTGAGGCAGACATCCAGCATGGAAATTGAAAACGTGAATGGTTAAAACCCCGACAAAATTACAAGCAAAACTGAAAACAGGATCTTATCTCGTGAACTGCTGGGCAAATCTTAGTAATAGCTGGTGCCACCAATCCCGCCTCCAGTAATCCCCATCCTCAGGCAAACTGCTTCCAGACACCAGCTCGGCAGCACGACAGCGCCCATCTCAACTCGCTCCTCGCCTCTGCTGACGCTGAAACTGAAGCAGACTGACAGCGGGATAATTTAGGGGAAAATTACATTTTCTATATAACTTTCATACGTGACTATATTTAGCAGATGGAGAAACAAAGTATGTGTATTCAGTAAATATATATTTTTATAGCCATAAAATTATAAACACATACGTATGTTCCAAGAAGATCTTAAGTCTATTTTAAGATACTCTTCACATGCGGATCATTAAAGCCCACAATATAGTTCCTTTGCCATATTATAATAAATATGGAAAGCAAATACACACTTCTCAAGTCTTGTAGGTCATAAGAGACCTAAAGATGATCTCGTTTCTCTTCTGGTCGCCCTCCTTAGTGCTGTTTCAAAGGGAAATTGGTTTCATATGTGGGCTGACTGCACCTCGCAGCATCGTTTTGCCTGCAAACCTAATTTAGCAAGCTGCCGAAACACTGTTAACGTAGGCAAGCATCAATTCCAGACCTCCGAAATCCATAGGGTCGTCAGAAACAAATTCCTCGCCTGACAGGCTGCTAGCCTTGCAAGAGCAGCAAACCCAGCGTCTTTCCACCTCTTGCGTTCAGGAGGCATTAATCACACTTGCATCGCTCCAGCTATTGGAATTTCTGATCTGGGCTGATTAATTTCCTCCCTGTGCCCGTTTCAAGCTGCTCACGAGGTCTGGGATGTGCCTTTGAGGAGGGATGCTGAGCTCCTCTTCCTGCTCCCAGCACGGCCAAAGCCAGGAAACGGGACAACTTTCTCCACCTTATTTCCTCAAGACTTCTGACCCTGGGGAGTTGATGAGGTTTTAATCAGCACCTGGCACTGTATCTATCAGATATGCTAATAAGGTACCTTACCTTAACAAACACCCTCAAGAGCAGACTCATCTATCTTAATTGGTAAACGCTTCATTAATAATGCAGCTGAGGAGTCTCAGAGCTAGAAATATAAATAGCAAGTTCTGATGCAAGGGCTTTTTTTTTTGTTCTAGCAGTACAGATTCGGAAGGAAGGTCTCTCGCCATGCCCTGTTGCAGACAGAAGAGCCCTTTGCAGGCTGCACAAAAAGCCCCTTTTCTGTCTTTGGGGGGTCCAAGTTCAGAGCATCCCTTCTGAAAGGAGAAAGGCGGGCACACTGGAAGGCATTCGTGGGCTGGGAGGCACCCAGGAGGACGGGAACCCATCAGGCACCATCACAGAGGTCAACGTGACAACGCTACTGAGACAGTGGCTTCCAGCCTGCTGATCGACGACAGGAAAAGCATTAAAACGCCTCTTCGGTTAAGTCACAAATTCCAGTCCTATGATTAACGCTGCTCTTAGCCAGGGAGCAAAGCAAAGGCTCAAACATCGCAACCAGAAGGGACGTCTGAAGAAAAAGATCTTGTGTGTGTGAGTATATATTCTGCAACAAGATGACCCCAGGCCTACCATGTTAATCTCCGGCTTTCCATTTTAAGGACTTAGCCAAAACAAGACAGGGGAGTCTCTGAAACCCAGCTCTACTCATGAATTCCAGGGGTGTTGAAATAGTAGGCTTGGGTTCTCCTTTTTCTTATAAATTCATCCTGCAGACAAAAATCCAGACAATTAGGCATTTTAAGCACACTCAGTCCAGCCAGAGACTTGATCTTGCTGATCTAATCCGGTTTCTCAGAGCGATGGCCATTATTTGTACACAAGACCATTTTTATTGCCCTTTTTTTTGCAAAGCTCTGTTTATCAGTCCCTACAAAGGCTGAATGGGTCAGACTAGGGGGTTAAATCTAAACACAGAAGAAGAAGAAACTTCTGGGCTTTCTGGAATTTGGATATAATATTTGTTGGTAAAAGCAAGCGTTAGATCAAATCCCAGACAAAGAGGTTTTGGCAAAAATTTAAATATTGCAAGCAAGGAGGTTTCGGCCACTTTTCTTGGGCAAAAACTGCCAAACCCATTTTGTTCCAGATTCAGTTACCATGTCCACATCTTAATTTTATCTAAGCAACCCTTCTCTGACTCCATCTCTGACAATTCGCAAGTCTCTTTCTGCATTATTTATGGTGTCTTTCTACAGCAAATGGCTCTTCCAACCAGTCAGAGGCTTCTTTCAGAGGGTTTTAAAGCAGTTCTAGCACCAGTCTTGGAGAACAAGGCTGCTCTACAAATCCAACTCACAAACTTTCAGTGTGACTTCAGGTCCTGTGCTGAAAGCTCCTTTGGAAATGGCTCCTGGGCACATGTGAAAACTCCTGATCGGAACAAAAAGGCAGGCCAGAGATTCTATTTCCAAGGGATCACAAACAGTCACACCTGGAAACGCTGGGTTTTTTTCCCCAAACCCTCTTCCAAATCCCATTTAGTGCTTGTGGGATAGTGACAGCAAGAAACTTTTAACGGGGCACTTGCCAAAGGTAAGTAATACACTTTTTGTACCCCTTAAGAAGAGCAGCTCAGCAACACCTCCTGGGACAGCAGCAGCACGATGGGATTTTGCAAAGGGGCCTGCATGGACACGACATCCTCGTACCCCTCCGCTGATCACAGACAGAGGGGCTCAGCGTTCCCCATCCCAAGCAGTGCCTCTGGCTGGAAGCGTCTCGTCCGAGACAAACCCATCATTGTGCAGGAAGCTTTGCAGCGCCAGCCCGGCAGGACATCAAGGACATTGGAAACTGATTTCTGCGGCCAGCCTGAGCTCCTGCCTCCCGCCCCACTGATTAATGGTTCTCCGCCACAGTGGCTAATAGGATCCTCTTTGAAATCCAAATAACCAGCATTAGTGACCTCAGAGCCCTGCCTGCTAACTGGACATACTCCCTGCATTTAATTCTCTCTGTCTTCTGCAGCATCGTCTCTACCAAAGCTTCCTTTCCCATAATTTTCTTTTTGAGCCTCAAGACCCCTGTTCTGCTGACTGCTCCCCACCTGCTGCCCCAGCTAGACCCCTATGTGCAGACGTACGGCAGCATCGCCCCAACCCAGCGCATCCGCCCCCCGGTCCCCCGTGCCTGGGGAAGGGTTCGGGTCAGCTGCTGCAACCCCACAGCAATGCCCATACCCACACAAAGTCTGGGCCAAGGAGTTACAGCAAATGCTCCCCTGGCACAGGGAACTGCAGTCGAGTGTATCTCAAGGCTGATTCTCAGCAGTCAACTATTTAAAGCTAAAATTCACTGGGCTCCCTTGCCGCTCCCACACGTAGCTCAGCAGAAGCCTGTCTGTAAGGGACTAACATTTAGGCAACCAGCTCTGACTACAGTAAATCTCCTTCTTTCCTTTTTTTTTTTTAATCCATAACCACCAGCTTTAAAGCTTTAAATCAATATCCCCTCTCGCGATCTGCATTCAGTGAGGAATTATTCACATTGAGAGCTTTAAAAATTAAGCTAAACCCTGCAGAGCCCAGGCCAAACTTAAGTCACAGCAAAGCTTTAAACACTGGATCAGGGACACAGCATGAGCCGTGTCCTGGTCTTAGATGCAAACTAAATGTAGAAAACAAAGCCGCCGTCACTGTGTTAAAAGGAAAAACCATAAATGGTCCATGCTGCGACTTCTCCCAGGGACACAAGGGACAAGGGCTCTCCTTCCACGAAGAGAGGTCAGCCCATTCCAACCAAACTTCTCGCAAAGGAAAGAAACTAATTGTCCCCACAGAGGAAAGAGACTTATTGTCACTGTTTGAGGGAGAAAACGGCATCTGATCCATCCACTCGTTTGGGATGCTGGCCAGAGGCGGCTTTTTCAGAGAGATGATGCATGGGCAAAGAGGGCAGTGCCACGTGCTCCCTCTGCAGTGGTACCCACATCCATGGGAACAGCAGGTCCTCAGCATCGCTCACCCGCTGCTGCTCACCACCAGCTGGCCCCAGGCTGGACAGAAAGTGCCAGACACCAAGCTAAGAGTCCACAACATCCCTGGAGGTGCCAATTTTAAGGAGCAATTGAAGAGGAGGCAGGGGAAGAAAAACCCACAACCTAAACCAGCTCCTGTTTGTGCCCTAGAGGAGCACAAAGGCAGGACAGGATGGATGAAAGAGCAAGGACTCTCGATCTCACTGGTAAGAGGAGTTCCCATCTCTAAATTGAGATGGGGTCTAACAGGCTCAATGACAGGACCAGATATTAGAGGGAAGACCTCCTGTTCCCCATCTCTCCTCCCACCACTGGGACATGGGGCTGCAAGTACCTGCCTCCATACAAAGACACCTCAATCCCACTCCATCACCCACCTGATGCTGTGATGGTATCAGAGGCAGAGGGTTGGCTATAACCAGCCCAGGAAACATCAGCTGGATTTCCACCACCCCCATAGTGGTGTCTAAGTGAACAGTGAAACCTTTCCCTCTTCCCTGCTTGAGGGCCGGCATGCAGGAATTCATCTGGACTGTGCAGAGAGCATCCTTGATCCCACATCCATGAGCCCAGTGTAAGACCCAGCAAGGACTAGAAAGGGCCAAGGAGCTGGAACAAGGCTAAGAAATGAGTACAAAGCAATGCAAATCAGGAGGCTCTCCTGGCCCTGAATGCCCTCGTTGTCCTGCCACACCTTGGCCTCTTATAGGTATGAAATGCACAGGGGACCTCAAGGCTTGAAACCACCCCAGCACGAGGTTACGCCTCGTGTTCAATCCTTCAGATGCCCACACACAGCCATTTCTCCGGCTCTCAGTCACGGGGGTGACTGCCCAGGCCTTAATATTTGTAAAGTCCTTAGGAAATCCTTGGAGGGGAAGAGCAGCATATTATTATGAAATAATAGCTTTTTATTCTGCTCCATCTGAAAGCAGCGGTTCTTTGTTCAGCCCCGCGCCATCTAAGCCAAGGGTTGAAACTTGACTGGCTGGGATGTAAGAAGGCCATCCCCTGCGGTGGGGGAGAGGCAGACTTCTGAGGATCTGAAGAACAAGATGTCTTTCTAACCTGTTCGGACTCCAATAAGCAGCTTTAGATCTAACAATAGGGGGCTGAAAACCCAAATGCCCCAAAGCCTGGAGGCAATCAGGACTGTTTAAGCATCCACAACTGACATTTCTAACACCACCTGAAATGTGTATTTTCCTTTCTGTTTCAAAGCCTTATTTTCCAATCAGATTATGTGCAGGATAAATACCCTTATACAGTGACAGCAGGCACTGCACAAGAAAATTGGGGATAATGGTAAATGCAAAGATTTACAGATACTTATCTCAGCATCTGCAAGAAGTATTAGCTTTGAATGTGGTGTTCAAATACAATGTCAATCACCAGAACCCAGAGAAACTGCAAACTTGCTTAACTGAACTCAGCCCGGAAATAAATTAAATAAAATTAAATAAATAAAACAGAACTAGGTTTTCAAGACCATCCCTCGAATGGTTAAGTAGCAACCGCATGCACAAAATGCCCAGCTGGTCCAGGCTGACAAAGCACAAGAACAGATGAGCAACCAAAACAACCCTGACGTACTGGGAGATCTCTTGTCTGGGGCCAGGAGCACCCAACCTTGAGGGACCCCACAATCAGGCAGGCGACTCGGCCACCACCTGCAGATACAGCAGGCACAGACACACCATGGCTGCCATGGAGTATGTTGGCACTGGTCAGCTGGGCCGGGGGAACGGCCACACAAGCAGCCCAAGCTCACTGCAGTCACGAAGCAGCATCCATGTGCTCAAAACATCAGGCTGCAACCCCCTGCCTTGGGGACCATGAAGCTTCGACGGTTTCTGCTGTCACCATTCCCTCCATACTTCCACCCGGGAAGGGGACCCCAAGCTCAGGCTGTTGCAAACAATCCCTGACCAACACTGCCCAGGACAACGCACCTACGTGCAAATTTGCCAACCAGCAGCCACTGAATGCACACACAGGTCCTACACATTCCCACATAAATAATCCATGTAGCAAGGCGGCCCCTGCGATACATTTGCCCTGACACTGACCTACGAGGAAAGGATGTGCAATCAGCTCCTTAAACTTTAATGAATCACCTCAAAAGAATACAACAGTTACCAGCTTAAAAATACACTACCATTAGCGATTTCAATGGAGAGGAGAGATGAAGTAGGAGGATGCCTCTTCAACAGTGCAGATGATCTTAGCTCTCAGAGTTCAACACGTACTGGCATCTCTGGACCTCCCCTGGCTGGCCAGCCATGCCACGAAAGCACAGGATCCACTCCCCGATCATCAGCTCCCTCCCCTGCACTTGCTTTCAGCACTGAACGTCTTTCACACTCCCAAAGTCAGCTGGGCACGCAACCGATCCTCCAGATAAACAGCCCGACATCTAACAGCGAGACTCGGGCTACAGCCATAGATCATCAACAGAAAAAGCAAAGCTGTGATCTGAAATCTTATCTGGTCACTGCAGAAATGCAGTGGAGAAGGTCAACTTTCCATCATTCAGCAAAGAGACTCAGCGCCAGCACATAAAGAAACACTAAAAAACATCACTGTTGAGTTAAGACAACTTTGGGGTTTCTGCTTTGCAGCCAAATATCACTCAGCGTCCATTAAACAGATTTTTTAGCCATCAGTGGAACATTAGAAATTCCATGAATTTGAAGTTTATTATTTCCACGATACAGTTTATACTTTTTTCAGGATTTATACTCCTTGGCTTCACTCTTTCAGCTATAAATAAAACCATTTGCTAAGTTGGCTGATACACCGCAGCCCATGACTGGCACATTTATGCAAGTTGGCTGAAAAACAAGACGGTTCAAGGAATCGCCAGAAACACTAAATCCAGTTATTTCAAATCCATTTTGAAACATCTAATAAATCTGCAGGGATCACTTGATATACAGAACTGGCTAAACTCAAGTAGCCATGGTTCTGCGCAGCATCTCTGACACTTATGGAGTGGCTGATGTGCA
Source organism: Balaeniceps rex (assembly GCA_013401315.1). Classification (NCBI taxonomy): domain Eukaryota; kingdom Metazoa; phylum Chordata; class Aves; order Pelecaniformes; family Balaenicipitidae; genus Balaeniceps; species Balaeniceps rex. The sequence continues at coordinate 41,781 of VYZW01018967.1, read as the reverse complement.
TTTTACAGCTTTCAATCTCAAGTCCTTCACGGTCCATCACAAAATACTCACGTCTTTGGATAGCCTTCGGAAAGGAAACTAGGAGAAAGAAACGGCAAAAGAGATCCAGCAGAAGAGTCTTACAGGGCTCCCTGTGCCTTCCCACAAGAAGCTGGAAATGGAAAGGAGACCCACATCCATGGCTTCCCATCTTGGTGGGATGCACCTGGCAGGAATAGGATGGGGCATGCAGGGGTCTCTGCACCCTAGGCATCCCAAGCAAGAGGATATCCCATGTATCACTCAAGAGACTAGTCTCCACTCCCCCAGACCTCCTGGAAGACACTTTCCTTGATAGAGAAGATACAGCAGCTTCTCAAGAGAGAGCATAACGTTTCTTTTCGTTAGCTTTACACCTACAATGAATCTATTTCACAGAGCTGTGTTGTCCCCAGGGCTTGTTCACACTGTCTCTTTTGTACACTCAAGACATGTTCCCATCACATGTTATGGCAGCAATGAGTGGCAAGAGGTGCTAGGAGGGGAAAAGCATCAAGTGGACCCGAGTGCTGCAACTGTGATCTTGCTTGAAGCCAATGTAAATACAGGCTCATCTCAAGTAAAAAGCAGATCTGGAAGCTGTTCTGGTCCACCAAGCAGCTCCAGTGAGATGGTGAGCCTGCACAGCTACTCCCTAAGTCAAAGGGAGCTGGAGAGCTTTCAGCTTCATGAAGCTGGGCCAATGGCAAACACTGCATTGGACTAAATTTACGCAGCTTTTGGGGTAGATGGAAATGCTGAAATCCACCCAACTCTCAGAGCTCCCTGGTTAGTGAGAGGCAAGCGATGAAAGACCTGATCACAGGAGCAAAAAAATAAAGACATCCAACTCAACATTTTTATCACAGCACTCGTAATCTGTGCCCTGGGAACTACTCTGAAACAGAAAGTAACTCTAGCCTCAGGATACATCAACAGATCTTACCCCAGTGCACAAGGGACTGACGGCAGCTTTGCCTCTCCAGCAAGATGAGCAAGCCAAAGGAGAAGGCATGGAAGTTATCTCACTGGGAAAGGGCCACGCAGGAAACCCTGAGCTAGAGGTGGGGGCTGAATATTCAACAGGAGCTTACTTTCTGAGCAAAACAAAAACCTTGCAAAGCTGCTCAGACAGGTGATGATCAGCATTGCAAAAGCAACACAGGCCCTCCAGGAACAAACTCAAGGTGTGTGGTGCCCTCAGCCAGGAGAGAGCAACTTGAGCCCTAGGGAAACTGCAGAACTGAGCCTTGATTAGGCCAAGAGAGATGGGAGAAAATAAATCAGAAGACTAATAGATCAGAGCCACAGGCCAGGGCTTCCCTTCCTGCCTCCCCTGCTCCAGGAGGTCCTGTGTCCAGGCAGGAGATGATTTTCTCTTAGCCACTGGTCAAGGCCATGCTTCCGAGTTTTGGGTTGGGGCGCTCTGACCTCCAAGACTGACAGCTTGGGTTCACTCCCTGCGAGCCGCGCATTCGATTTTCCTTACCTGAAAGCATCGTTATTGCTCAGAAGTCCCTCCTCTCCCTCTGTATCTCCTGAACAGCAGCAATACATAGCTGCCAGCAACCATATATTCCATCCATGGAAATGCCAACCATTTTGGAGCATACAACACTTGATAAAACCAGTGGGATGTTTTTATCACTCTGCCCCGTCTGGTTAACAGCTGACGAGACTGCAGCCCCCAACAGCATGCTGCTACGTAATTCACCTCCCTGCTGCTCCCAACCCTTACAGGATAACGCTGCTGACCACCGCTGCAGCGTGCAGCACCCAAGGTGCAAGCCAACACTAGATACTTCTCTGCTTCTGCTCCTGCTGCTGGGAGCCAAAAAGCAATCGTTCCATGCTCCTCCCTGGTGCAACTGCTCAGAAACTGCTGAGTTCGACCTTACTTATCGCTGGATGTAGTGCAGTTCTGTTTTTTAATCCCCTACATCTGCATTTCGTACAGCTCTTTTCTAAGGCTCTTCAGATTTGCTTTACAGTTTATCGCCCTGCTCAAGCAAGATGACGCATCTTTAAACTTTCCACTCAAAAGAAGCGCTGAGGGATGAAACCATTCAAAACCCAAAAAGCTGTCTCGGAAAATGGTCCCCACAGAAAATGGCCAGCAGGAGTTTTTTAAAGCCATAAACATAACAAGACAAGAGATTATCTTTTCTGTTGGAAAGACTCCTCGTTCCTGGTATCATAACAAAGTATTGAACCATTTGAGAACTTTTCTTCTTAGCTTTGCTCAAAAACTAGGATGATGACAAACAAGTGCTGAGCTCAGAGTAAAAAAAAGAACATTTCTGTTTTCCTACACGTAGAGCAGAAAAAGACTTCCCAGTACAGACCTAATGAACAGCCCCTTCTCCTGTACCCCAACTCAAGAAGTCCTTGTACATCTCCAATTTAGACAACCCTACAGCAACCGAGATCCTCCAGGCCCAGGCTGAAGTTTCCTCACCAATACATCCTGGTGATCAGAAAGAGTTTATAATAGTCTCTAGAAGCTCAAATACACTTCAGAAGTTTTAAGGTCCCTGGAACCAAATGAGAAGAAAACCAGTCCAGCCTGACTGGCAAAGTTATTTTTGGTGGAAAAGCCCAAGAGGAGCCAGGCAACACATACACCCCCCCCCCAAAGAGAACAAGATCTAAGAGTGGAGATGCTGCTGCCGTGTGGCTACCTATGAGGTTGACCTTTCAGTCCTTCCCCCTTACAAGAACCTCCACTTCACACCCACCCATGGGTCCCTGGGGACCGCCATCACACAGGAAAGAGCACTGGCTCCAGTTCACCTAGGCTTTGGGGTCTACAGGGTCTGGCCAGCACACGCGCACCAATCCAAGCAACAAGGACAACAACAACAGACAGGGAACCATTTCGCCCCATGTCTGAGGGCCATCAGCCCACTCCTCTTTGCCCCTGACGCTGCAGGGAGCCTCTGATCCTAACCAGCTCCCTAAGCACAACCCCCAGCGCCTCACAGCTCAATGCGGGGGGCTGTCTCCATGGGGGTTTGGGATGTGTTTCAAAGACAAAATGTTGCCAGAACAGGAAAACCCTGGATAAAAAACAAATGAGCAGCTCTACCGCTCTACATCAGGCCCGCAGGAAGCCAAGGATGCCTCCAAGCACCCACGAGACAGGGACCCCCAGCAAGGGTGCTAAGCCAGGAACCACATGGCCCAGCAATCCTGAAGAGCACATGCTGCCTCACACATCAGAGCCTTGAAGGATTATTTGTATATGGAGCTGTGTTGAATTACGGCAGCCAGAGACAGCATTGTGGCTCTGATGAGGAGCGTACATGTGGCCTCCCCTCATGGTGGAGATGACCTGACCAGCCCTGCCATTAACAGCTAACGGAATAGCCACTGCACTGGTTGGGGCTGTATCTTCAATGGGAAGGTTTGGGCAAGACAGACAGAAGAAAGCAAGCCAAGTTTTACTTGGCCCAGCAGCAGGCAGAGGGAGCTGAGATGATGTCCCATTCCAACACACGACGACTGCTGGGAGGAGGGCTGGTCTTGTAGGGTCAATGCTACTGGACCAAACCCCCACGGCCTCAGCTGAGCCCTGGGAAAATGTTGAGTAAACCAAGGGGATAAGCGTCAGCCCTTTGCGCTTGGTTTATCATCTGGAGAAAGCAGGACCCTCCACAGCGCAGGCAGATGCTGCAGTCGCTCCGATTCCAGAAGGAAACTTCTGCCACTACATGTGCAACCACTTTTCTGCACTCTGCCCCAGTGATGTTCCCACATTCAGCAACTCCCACCCAGCCCCAAACGTTCCCTTTGGTTAGGTTAAGTTAGCTGATTTTACTGTAAGGTTCAAGCTAGACTCTGTGACTACCTGTGCAACCATAAACGTGCACGCTGGCATGACTGGCTTCCTTGGATCTTAATTCATCTTTTCTAGATCTAAAGAGAAAAAAATAAAAGCTAAGCTGTAAAAAGAAAAAAATGCTTTTAATCCCTACCAGGTGATTTCTTGCTCTCACCTGGATTTGGCACGCAGATGTACAGCACCGCCAGCACCCGGGCTGATGGAGAACCTGCTCACACCAGCAGCAGAAAAACAGTCCCAGCCCCCCCAGCCACCACATGTCCTTCCCTGGGCAACCCCAGCGCAGCACCACCATTTCTTACAGATGGCTTCATCAACAATAACCAAACACAACACCCAGTCACCCCGATTTCGCTTGCAGTCCAGCTGCCCTGGAGAAGGGACAAGCCATCCCACCGCTGGGCTCAGACGCAATCAAATATTTAAATGAACGTTTCTTCTCTAGGTCAGCTTTGCCTTCCTCCTGCTGGCGGCTACCAAGTGGCAGAGCGATCTTCTTGCATTACCGTGACAACCCGAGGATGGGTTACAGCCATCGCCAGGCTGCTGAATGGCAGAGTTTGGGTACTTGACATGCTACAATAGGATACGTTTGCCTTTTTTCGGAAACGAGAGGCCGACATTGTGAAGCAGTTAAAGCCAGACATCCAAGCGAGGCCATCACCACACACGGGCTCAAAAGGCTTTGTCTGCCTTTCTAAAAGAAATTTCATAATATGCGAGGGTGAGCAGTCAGCAAAAGGCTTGGATCTCTCGACTTATAATCATCCCCGGTTTCCTCACAACAGCCCTGAATACATCTTTGATTGGTTATGTATGAGAGGAACCGTCCCCAGCATGGTGCCAGACATGTGCAACGCAGACTTGGGTTGGACTCTCGAGCAGGAAGAAGAATTCAATTCAGCAGCCACGCTTGAAGGGGGGGAAAAAAAATAATAATGTAAAAATGTGGCAATTATTTCATCTCGAATGGTTTCGAGCTATTACTGGTTCAATAAGGGCTTGCCTGGAAATTAAAGGCTAGAGCACTTGCGGTCCCCCCCTGCAGACGAGGCGAAGAGCCAGTTTCCCAGGCTACGGCTCTTTTCCCCCAGAATGGCATTTCCACCCGGCCCTCCGCTTCTCACCCCAAAGGCAAGTGCCACCCTGCCGGGGGCAGGGGGAACCCATCCCTCGGAGCACCCAGCCGCCTCTAGCATCTACCCAAGACCCCAGCCCCGGCCCCCCCGGGGGCGAGGAGGGGAGGGGGGCGCGGATCCGGCGTCGATCCACCGCGCAAGTGGCTTTCCTGTTGTTCTAAGCGAACAAAAGCCGAGCGACGCAGTGGGCCCCGAGAAGGGTGCCTTCCCTTTAATGAACGTGATTTCAATCCCAGTGAATATTCATAAAATTACCCCAGCTCTAATTTGTATAAAATGACAGCCTGCAAACCAGGGATGATTGAAGAGGACCAAAATCATTTTGTTTGATTACAATCTCCCCTCCCTCCTCCCCCCCTCCCCACCTTCATTATCTTTTATGTCTATTTAAACTCTGGACACTGCATATTCATCTCAATTCTCCCTCCATCTCTCCTTCTNCCCCCCCCCCCCATCTCTCCTCCTTTCATTGTAATTTTCTTCTTGCTTCTGTTGTGCATTCAGGGATTTGAGGAGGTTTTCTGGGGGGTGGGGGTGGACTTCATTTTATAAAAAAAAAAAAAAATAAGTGTGTTGTCTGGATAGAAAATTACATTTGCATGCTCGAGGGGCCTGAGGGCTTCTCTGTGGGCTTGGCAGAGATCCTACCTCGGGGGGGGGGAGGGAGGTGGAAGATGCTGATTTGATTTCCTCCTCTTCCCACCCCTTCCCCCTTTCCTTTCCATATTATAGATGTCTGCCTGATTTTTCTTTTCTTTTTCTGCATGTGCAAACCACTTGAAGAACAATGGCACAGATTAGAGGCCTTCCTTAGGGCTGTTTATGAATGCAGTTGTGGAGTTCAGCAAAGCAGAAACATTACATACAGTAATTGGACATTTAATTACTAATGAAGCTAGCAACCGAGTGGTTTTTTTTTCCAAGGGTCTGAAGCAATGTGACAGACCCTCCAACTGCAGGTTTAATTATGGTTGGAGATGGGCTTAATACTCCATCTTATACTCTATTACCCTCTCGAAAGCCCTTCTGCCTTTTATTTGTAATTTTTATGCCCCTGCCCCCTCCAAGGAGGGAAACATCCTGATGCTCAGGCCACCGGACAGGATGATGCTTCTGCTGCTGCTCTCGACTGTGGTGAAGCTGAAGCCAGCCCTGGACAGGTCTCCTATGGAGCCAGCTCTCCTAGGAGCATGGAGGGAAGGGACCTGGTTTGGTGGCCAAGAACATCCGGAACCAATCCCTCCTCGCATGATCATGTCCCAGTTTTGGTCCAACCTAGTTTCCGATATCTCAGCAGGTTTCAGTCCCTCTTTTTAAGAAGCCAAATACTCAGATCATTTATCCCCGCTTGGAGAGATTTCTTTTCCTCCTAGTATTTAGCTTAAATTTTCTTTTCCTTCTTCCCTTCTCCAAGTCACTGCCTTCTCCAAAGCCCCTGGAGCAACTGGAAATGAAGGCCTTTGTGGAAGTCCCCACACTGCAGAGGAGCCAGAGCAGGCTTCAGGCAGCGTGAAAGCAGTTTTGTCCCCCAAAAGTTTTGCTCCCCTAGGTTTATAATGAGGCATTTGTGCAACACTGGGTTGGTTTCAGGAGGGAGAGATGAGCAGCTCATGGGTCTGAGGGGGGAAATTAGGCTAGGTCCATTTAGGTACCTGAGGTCCCAATCCTACCACTGGCAGCACATCTCAGAGGAGCCCAAAACAACGAGCCAGTTTGCACTGGACCACAGCTTTCACCTCCACCTTGTCTCTGGCAGAGGCTGACAACCCTAGGAAGAAACAGTGGAGCTTCTCCCCTGCTTCTGGCAAAAGCAGCTTCAAGGCTTCCTGAGCTGGAAGCCGCATCTGGACCATCTGGTTTAATACCACTGTCTAACACTGAAATGGGGCTGGAATAGGGCTAACAAAGGAAGTTTGGAGCTTTTTGATCTCATTCTGCCTCACTGAGTTTCATTCATTGTTGCTCCAATTTCCTCCTTCAGGTGAAAGGAGACCAAGTGCCAGGCAATCCCACATCCTCGTGCGGAGTGCTAAGCTTCAGGGAGCAGAACCTCCAGCTTCTGTTGATCAGAAAACCTTCTAATTGATTACAGGTGAATGCCGTGCAGCAAAACTGTTGGATTTTAAGAGCACAGAGAGCACTTTTGTAAAATGTCATATGCATATTGGGATTCTTCTTTCCTGGTTTTAATGACAAAGCGCAAATTTGGGGGAGAAAAGGCAGAAGGCAGAATTAACAGATGTGAGGAGACAAAAAATATTCCCAAAGAATAAGTCACCCATTTCTTCCTCCAGGTTTCCCAGCACATCCCCCTGCCTCTGTAAGATCGTACGCTCTCAAGGTTCGCTCATGCTAATGTTCACGTGTGTTACAGAGCATATGACTAACACTCAGACAGGAGCCATCGATTCAACTGGCCTGTCCTTACATTACAGGGCGATCTCCTCCGGTCTCAGGGTGCCAAGCCAGCAGGAAGGACTCATGTCTGTGGGAATGTTGTGCCAATTTAGCTAAATCCACTGCAAAATGGAGCAGTCGGTTTCCCACTCGCATGGCTGATGGTGGGATTAATCTCCTACCCCCTGAGGGTCTATGCCAGTGGACAGGGCTCATCAACTGCAATAAAATCACCTACATACCCCAAAAGACTGGGTTAGCAGCACCTCCAGGCAGCACCGGTCTCTCCAGTGACTAACAGAGATCTTGGAGGACTCTACTGAAAAAGACACGTAACTTTTAGATGGCAGAGAGCAGACAAGAGGAATCCCTCTCAAACAGCATTTGTTTGGGTAATAGGTGCAATTTCCCCCCAGGATTTACCTTCCAAATGTGGGATTCAGCTAGTAAGCGTACCAAAAGTTCACCGGCACCGGCAAAAGGCCCTGCTGTTCTGCCTCCGACTTGGATCCTAGACAATTCATTCGCCCCTGGCTGTTTTCAGAAGCAGATACCATGCTCCTTGGACCAGGAACAAGAGTCTGCACCGAGCCTCTTTCTAAACTTTGCCCAGTTCCTCAGCTTTGACTGAATTCAAGACTTTTTTGTTGCATGGACACTGGAGGGCAGGGGGTCTCAGTGGATGCAGCAACCCAGCCCCCGTTCACCTTCCTTGCACATGGAAGCAGTCAAACAAAAACTATTTCCATGTCCCTTGAGATGTTTTTCAGCCTGTCCTTCACACAGAGATGCAGCTGATGGACTCGGTCACTGCTTTAATAAATCTTTCTAGACCCCTTTTCAAATCAGGCTGAACAATGGGGGACCACCACAAAGTGGGGCAGCGCAGGACACTGGAGGACCCCTTTCAGAAAGGGCAAACAGCCCACACAAGCCTGCATGGACAGATGGCATCTCTGGCCAGATCCTGCTATCAGAAACTGGGTGCAGCCAAATAGAGAGATCTTCTGGCCTGTGCTCTGCCCTCACCTGCCAACTACCTCAGCATGTGGCAGCCACCTCGCGCTTCAAAGGAATGTCAAATTTCATCCAGGGCCATCTCCAGGAACACCTCAAGCACCAGCTCACCACCAGCAGCCCCTGCCCTCTGGGAGCCAACTGTTGCCAGTTCAGTGCTAGAGAAATGCTGGTGGCCAGGCTCATCTGCTTTCCTGCATGCCAGAAAAACACGACCCATTGACTCATCTCAGCATTTCCGTGCCACCATTTCCTCACAGTCACCTGGACCCGCACCTCCGATCACACCCATCAACTTCAAACAACACCAGCTATATTTCAAGCGATTTTAAAGCAAGAGCGGTGAACACAAAACACAACCTAAATACAGATGACAGAACATAGCCCTGATGTGAGCTGCCTTTGACCAGCACAGCTCCATGCAGCCGCCGCCATAAGAAATCATACTTTGCCCAAGTGACCTGCAACTGCTGCTGTCCATCTGACAGCCCTTAAATGGGGCCTGCTATATAGAAAAGGAGGAACACCCTCCTGCTTAAATCTGGGCCTCTTCAAGATGTCTCAAGTCAGACATTGAACATTTAATTGCTTTTGAAGACCACAGAGCCTCTCTCCATTCTCCTCCCATGTGTTTATCTTCCGCAGAAGTCAGCTGCTGAGTTTGCAGGAGAAAGATCAAATAACAACAAAAAGAAGTTTTAAGTTGCAGACCCACTGCCATTTATCGTATTTGCAACATCTTCCTTCCCGCACTGCCTTAAAAATGCTTATTTCCAGACCCCGGCCAGCCTGCTCCCTACAAACACATGTACAGTGTCCATCAGAGAAGCTGCTTCTATGGAGAAAACATGCAACAGGTACGAGAAACTAGTTCCCTACTCAACACATCCACCAATGCCAAGCAAAGGTATCAGTAGAAAAGCAGGATGATGTGGAGGTTCAATCCTGTCCAAAGCGGCTCCAAGGCTGGAAGAGAAAGGAGAGTGAGAGCATCCTCCAGCCCTTGGGCCATGAGAAGCTCCGGCAGTGGGAGACAGCTGGCTCCTCCAGCGGTGCTGGTGCCTGTTTAGGGTCCGGGTGCTGGAGTCTGAGCTCACTCTGCAAAAACTCGCTGAGGTTTTGGGACCATTCACATCCAGAGAGAGAAGGCGGCTGCATTTAGAGAGAGCTTCCCCTCTTTGAGGGCCAACAGACCCTTCAAGCCACTTCAGAGAGAACACATCTGCCCAACAGTTGTCTTTTCTTCTAGCTGTCCCATGGTCCAAGAAATTCATTACCTTCCCATGCATTGCCAGATGCCATGCCTAGACAGTGATGCCCCGAACACCCTCCAGACCCTGCTTGCAGACCAGACCAGTGCATCAAAACCTGTTCAGACCAGAGCCAAGACCAGAAGCGAGCCTGATCTCCCCCAGCTCCCCCACCACACCCAAACTGGCCTCCAAGTCCTCACTCACTCCCAGGGATTTTCAAGCTGAAACTCACCTTTGCTCCCAGTTCAGGGGGTTCACGGTGCGGGGCAAGGCTGGGGTGGCAGCAGAACACCCCAAGGCTCACACACAATGGAGGAGAGGGGAAAAGCAGAGCTCAGAAAGCCACGCCAAGGAGATTTGGTCTCCAGCAAATGTCAAGCCAGCACCACAGCATTGCTCAACACGAGCCGGATGGAGGCAGCAGGGCCCTGCCTGTTATTCACCACCGGGCCTGGAGCCGGGACGGGGGTAAACAACCCAGCAGGCCCCCAGGATCCCGGCTCCTCACGGGCAGCGTGGTATTTGGCCCCTGTCCCAAACCACTTCAAACCCCAGCAAAACCCGGTCGGAGTCGTCTGCCACTTGCCGAGAGCCTGCTGTCGTGGTGGAGGAGCACACCGCTCTCAAGCTGGACTCTCTTTCAACATCTCTAACTTGCTACAGCTGTTCACTTCAACTGCTAAAAGCCAGCGTAAGCTGATTTTGCAAAGAGCCCGTCTATGTAAACTGCACCATTCCTCCAACATAAATAGTACAACCCTGGCTTATAATTTCAGCAACTTGATGTTTTCTTGGCCAAGAGCAAGCCCAAGGAACTGGAGATGGAAACAGCTTTAGAAAGCCTGGCCAACCGCACAACACGGTCTGAAAAGGTCCCAAAGGGAATGGCGCTCACAGCCACATGGCCAAACTAGCACCCCTTCGCTGCAGCTCACACCCACACCCCCCACGGACAGTGGGCAGGCGAGCGCTTTGCACTGGGACACACACTGCACCCTCCAACGTGCTCCTACAAGCCCAGGTTTATCAAGGGAGATGTACTGCAAAGCTGGCAGAGAGACAAACCAAGTGCAAAACGCATTTAAAAGTCACAAATATCCCAAATCTAATCCTGCTCGTGGTAAAACCAGGTCCTGGAGTCTGGATTTTTAGGACAAAACATTCTCCTTCTTGCTCTAACACCTGGGAAAGACAGAGGAGGAAAGCACGCTGGTGTGGCGGGTCTACAGCCTCCACTGCCACCATCCTAGTGCCTCTTCATTTTGTCTCTGTCCCAAGCGGCCAGGACAGCTCGGTGACTGCCAGTGGTGGTCCTGACCTCACCTGGATGAAGCACAAGGAGCTACACACTCCATTTACAGAGAACCCATATCACACACAGCACCTCCTGAAGGACGCAAGGACCTGCACACCCTCAAACCAGCAGCAAGGCTCCGCTGTGCTGCTCGCACACTGTACATAAAGTAGCCTTTAAATCCGTGTAGTGTCCTACCAAAGCGATGCTTCTTCTTTGTTCCCCAGTGCAGAAAGCATCCTTTGAGCTAGCTGGATTTCAAAGCTCTCCACTCCTCACTGCAGCCAGAGATAAATACATTAGGATGCAAGGAATTAATAACTTAAGACAACAATTCTGAGTTTAATAGAAAATGTTCCTCCCACCCCTCGCTCTGAAGAGGAGGATGGCTGTTAAACCTGTGCAAAACTTGCATTAATTCACCAACTGTTTCCATGGCAGAAACGGGTGATGCAGTGAAGTCAGTGACTTCATTTCCTGAGGACATCAGATCTTGCTCTGTACTAAAAATATGGGTTTGTTTTGTAGGTCCACAAAGGGATGCTGGGTATTAAGCTTCCACAGAAATCTCTGGGAAGGCATGTACCTGAGCAGGAATCAGGAGAGCAAACCCCTTGATGGACCTGCAGGTTAGTCCTTCACCCTGGCATCAGTACCTAGCATGATTTGCTGCCTGTAGACAGCAAAACAGAAGTAGTTTGTCGGGAAAATCACCTCCTTGATTCCTTCACTGCCCTTCAGAAAAATACGATGCCCACATTGGCTGCTCATACTTTGATACCAAAAGCAAGGAGATGTTAACGCAGCTCAGAGAGGAGATGGGCAGAAGTCTCAGAAGATGAATCTGCCACACGTGCAAAATCACCGTCAGCAAGAGGCCTAGAAGATGACACAGACGTTAAAACACAAGCGAGAAATCCACAGTTTTACTTCCAGGGCAATGGGTGGTGAGACGGAGTAGCCATTTTACACACCTGAGCTATCTTCAGCAGCCTGCTGACATTCACTTCTCTCCTCTCCCAACTGTGCCATTTGTTTACATAGTTAATTACAAAGAGAGATCAACATCGACCTGCAGAAATCAGGCAGCACCTTAGCTATTTTTGGAACAAAAAGCACAGGACAGAAAGTGATCTCCTTTGATGTGTAGAGAAGATACCCAAAATAAATGATCTTTTACGCTTCTCCATAATTTCTTTCCCTTTTGTTTTCATTTAACATCTTTCATCGTTTTAAAACAAGACCCACTCATGAATTCTCTCCTAATTAAATGTTCTAATTAAAATGCACCACACTCCATAAATTCACTCTGGTTTTGAAAGCTGGGTTTTAATCTGGAGGGCAAATAACTCTGATCTTGAAGTTGAAAGAAAAAAAAAACCAAAACATCCCATATTCAACTGATTCAACAACGCTTAAAAAAGAAATCTACCCCAAGACCTACAGGGTAAATAGGAATGTTCACCTCCACTTTCGTTACCAAGATGACACTGGCAGGCGACATCACCTCTTCCCAAGTCCATACATCAGCTGGCATAATGGTAGCATCCATGCTAAACCAAATATTTACTCTGATTTCTACTTATGTAAATACCTGGAAGGCAAGGTGACATTTACGGATCACTACAATCAATTTAACCAGTGTCCTACTTGCCTAGCACTTCTCTGGTCCTGTACGGTAAATCCTCATACACCCATATAATTTGGGTATGTACTTGAAGATCGAGCAGAGGGTACAATAAAGCAAAATTCTTCTTCAGTAAATCTGTAGTTTCACAAACTTCTGCCCTGAGGTTAAAAGCACAGGCTCCGACAAGACAGCCCCTACAGCCACTAAACACGAGCATGCCTGTTATTGGGATAAAATGTCCCACCTCCTTCCCGAGACTGGAAGGATGAGTTTAGCACTGTGTGCTTTCCCCACTGGTTATTAACCAGGACACCTTACACGACCATGCTGTATGCTAGATGCTAAGTGTCAAAGGTGCAACCTGAAGACCAAGTCTATTGTACAGACGAAACGCTCAATAAGAATTCAGAGAGATCCCACATCAAACTTTGGCCTCGGCCACACCTCCCAGTAAAGCCCCTAAAGCAGCATTTGATGCAGAGCAGACTGGTGTCACCACCTCCCTGCAAAAGCAAAAGCCCTCCAAAGTATAAAGGAGACTCCAAAGCAACAATTTAATTTGGGAGAAGATTCCTCTATTGCTGATGCTATGCCCTTGCTAGCACTGCTACCCAGGGGCCAGACCCTGATGCTCCCACCCTGAAACAAGCCCCTGCATGGTTTCAGTTATGCCAGGAGCCATGGGGTGGCCAGAGATCAGCACCTCACCAAAAGGCATCTTAGGGCCACACTCAGATAAGTGGAACAAGAAGCTTGGAACAAGAACTCTGTGAAAACACATGTCCTTCGCTCGCAGCTAGGATACGCGCTCTCGTTTCGTTTCCTGGAAAGAAAAAAGATCAAACTGGCCGATTTATGACACATGAGCAGACTTGGGCATGTGTGACAACATCCCGACAGCAAGAAATGGCGTGGACCCACTCCTCTACCCTCAAGTGGGATCCTTCCCTTTTTGGCAATACACCGCTACATATTTTACAGAAGTTTAGCATCACACGCGGGCAAAGCTTCTCCCTCCAGTGTTTTTTTCATTCCAGCATCTAACTGGCTGGAGGACTTGTCCTCACAGGGAACAAATCACTGGGAAAGAAGACATCAGCTGAGTATTATAACACACGATCTACACCTTTGCAGGAGAAGAGCACACTTCCTCATAGCCCAAAATAGCTCAAAAATTGATTTTGTTTGGATGGGCTTTAGAAAAAAAAAATTATTTATCTGCAACCAAGCCTTTTTTCATCCCAAAAAGTGTTTCTTTCCCCCACCCCCGGAACATTATGGTCACATAACCTAAACATTACCAAGGGCACTGATGGTGAGGTAGGTACTTGGTGGCAAACAAGCACTAGTAATTTCTGCTTCCCAATACAAAAGTTGCTACGAATCTTGCACCAATTCAATGCTTCACCACAGCTTCACCAGCAGATGAAAATGGGTTTTGAGGGGAAAAAGCCTTACTTTAATCACAGATCTTCAAGATGACAGCTACACTGCAAAAATGAAACACATTCATGAAGCCCCACAGGAAAGATCAATGGTTTTAGGTTTCAGGGAGATTAGACTGTATATTTTTAAAGTTCTGCAATATGAATTTGGTTTAGACAAACAGAAGAAAGTGGGGGAGAACTGTAATCTATAACACTTGTTCTTTCTGAGTTTGAAAGCCATTTATTATTTTGGAGACAATTCTGCAGCACAATTCCCAAGCGACCAAGAATGTGATTTTTACAGCAGAATTAACCATTACAAGTAGAAAGCCAAGCTCCTGGCATCCTGAGGAGAACTGGCACAACCTGATACTGGCATGCTTAGAAAGGAAAAGCTGGTATCTTCCACTTCATTCCCACTACGGGCTTTGCCACCAGCCTTGCCAAAGTGAGTGGCCACCATGAGCCCCAACCTGACTCATAGAGGCTCTCCACAAACTGCCCTGGAGAACTCAGCTTCTTCCAACATGTAGCCTTTGGTCTCTGCTACAGACCTGGGGAGGCAACGCGTCCCACTGGCACAGATCACTTCTTCTAGCCATCATGGGGTGAATCAGGTGCATAGTCCATCAGCTAAAACAGTGCTGAGGTTCTCCTGTAGCCCTGAGATCCTACATCCAGGTATCCCCTAAAACTGGAGACTTGTCACCTTCTGAGCTTCTCCAACTTGAAGAATATATTGGCCCAGGGAGTCACTATTTAGTTAAAGCACAATTTCAGAAAAAAAGCCTTGCTGCATTTCATATGTGCTGAATATCTTCATCCTGCGTGCTCCTTCAGGCTACACTGCCCATGTCCTTCCCATTTTACAACAGAGCTATTCTCTGCACTACCTGGCTTGATTGGACACCATGGGAAGCTAAAGAGATGAGACCACGTCATCTTCAACCCTTTTCTGTTTGCGGATCTCCATGCATTTTGCCAGTGGAGATGCAACCCCACAGCATGAACATCAGCTTCCTAAAAACAGGCTGGGTTTTCTTAGCTTGACTACTTTTGCAGATCCTTTAGGGTAATCCTCTGATCTCCAGGCCCTCAGGCCACAGCTGTTGGGACAGGAGAAGAGACACAAAGATGGCAAAGATGGAAAAGGAAGGCGAGGGAGAAAGAAATACGAATTTAGAAAAGCAGATAAACTACAAAAATTAAAATGAAGGAAGGAAGAATACTAAACTCCTGCCACAAGAGCATCAGCAAAACATGTTTGCATTCCTCTGATACCTCCTGCCACTCAACAGCTGACAAGCCAAGCTAAAAGGTACTGCAGAAGGTTGATGTTGGAGGCATTTGCAACTCCTTGCCTTATAATATTCCTGCCAGGTGCAGGTTTTGTTTAAGTTAACATACCACAGCAGGGATGCACAATTATAGGCAAGTTCTCAAAAATAGCAGGAGACAAGTTTTTCACTTAGCAATTGTACAAGGCTCCCTTTCTTTGTCCAATGGCACAGGATGCAACTCCAGAGAGAAATCCATCAATTAAAGATTGTGGGGAATGGGCTGTCTCTCCCATCCTACTTACTCACCTGACAGGGAAGAAAGCAGCTCGGACACAGACAGGGAGGCAATGCTCCATCTTCGCCAAGAAATTAGTCGCAACAGCACAAATATCCCAACCCTGGAGGGCAGAGTCCACCCCCCAACTCTTTGGTGGCTGCAATTAATAATACACATCTGAACATCACATGAGCATTAAATCAGAAAGGAGCCCAGTTTCTACAGCACCCCAAGCCCTGATAACCCCCATCAATTTCAGCAGGGCATCCTTCCAGAGCGGCAGGGCACAGAGCTCCACCGACCCCACCAAATTCATCCTTCATCATGCTGCTTGCAGGAGATTCACAGGAGCAAACAGGCAAGTGCAAAGGAAAGCAAATGGCCAGGTTCTCCCACTCCCTGAGTCTTCCGAGATGCCAGGCAAGCAGGGACATCAAAACAGATCCTCTTGCAACACAGGGTCATGATTGCAAGAGGGAGGAACCCAAAAACCAATGCCAAAAGGCAGAGAGACAGAAGGACAAACATTCAGAGCCCATTCCCAAATGGAATGAGTTATTCAAAGATATCCAGGAGATTTTTTTTAAAAAAAGAGAGAAAGAGAAGCCTTAGGAAATGTGGCCAGTAAAGGCAGAGAAGGACAATTCTCTGAAGACTGAGTGCTCCTCTCTTCTCCCCTTCTCAAGCCTTCAGTGGGGCACAGCACCTTCCCTCTGCCTGCATGCTGCAGCAGCAAGAAAAGGAGCAGGGATCTGCATCAGCCATTAACAGGCAGCTCACAGCCAGCTCTCCCAGGGAAGCAAGCTCCAGGATACCTCCCCCGGCAGAGCAAGGACCTCTCCTGACGGACAAAATGGAAAAGGGCTTATTTTAGCTGCTGTGAAATGTCTGGATGCCAACATTGTTTAGAGAAGGGACGAGTCTCAGCTAGCTAGTCCGCTACTCAGTTAGTGAGGGTGAAATATCAGCTCTGCTTGGCCTCTTATTAGGTTTGCTGCCCAGGCATCATCTAATTATCACTCCAGTTTATGAGATGAAGGTTTATGTTAAAATAAGACTGGATGACATTTTGGCAGCATGTCCAGAGCAGACAGGAGGCCCAGACCTAATGAAAACTAATTCAATCACTTTCCCTGCCTGAAGTGCCCTCCTGCCCACTGGCAGCAGCAGGTCTAGAGAAATGGGATAGAGCACCAAGGATCGTTACGGGTCCAAGCGGGTGATTCAACCCCAAACATCAAAAAAGTCTGCTCACTTTGAAATAAATGTACTTGTTTAAAGTGGCAGATGGACCTCACACACTGAACTCCTTCCAAAGCAACAAAGGCTACTTGAGCACACTGCTCACCTGACCCTGGGGCCAAAACCACAGTGAACGGTGCCCCCTTCCCACAGAAAGTAGGCTTCTTACCCTACCTAGGAACATCCCTACCACACTCCAAATAACTAACTCCTAGTGAAGGTCATAGGAAGGGATCACAAAATGGAGCCGAGATGGGTTCTTGAAGCCTTATGGGTCATTCAGACAGAAAAAGTCTTCCAAGATCAACCACCCTGAGCCACCTCGATTGGGATTCATCTCGTCCTACTCTAGACTCAAGTACCAAACCCCTCTGTCCTAGCTCCACATCCACCCATCCTCTCCTGTCAGAACACCCCCGAAGTGCCCATCGCCTTCCTCAGCAAAGGGAACCAAGACAGTCTCCAGCCAGGTCTCACCTGGGACACACCATGAACCCACCATGAGCATCCCCATGCACCTCCCACCCATCACGCTGCCAACCTGCTCCACACTGGCACATTGTGGGGCTCCCCCAGCTCACTGCCACCCCACAGGCCAGGAAGAGGACATGACCTACAGCTCCTTCCCCTAAGAAAACATGCCGAACTGTTGCACTGGGTAAGGTCACAACCAAGAGAAACGTCTACTGTCACTGCATTTGGAAACAGCAAAGCCATCAGAGTTCAAATTTAGAAATGGAGCAAATCAGACTACTTCATATCTGTTTTCGCTCAAATTAGACTTTTTTGGGTTTTTTTAAGAAAAACCAAACCTGTGACTGTACAGTGCCCTAGCACCCCCACTCCATCCCAAACTTAGCAGGCATTTTTCTACGTTACAAATTCCAAAGGCGGCTAATTAGCCAAGACTCAGCAAACTCAGGTTAAAAAAAGAAGCTGCTCCAACTCCGTCAGGGAGGCAGATGGCAACGGCGCGTTTCAGACACTGCAGGCTGCATCAGCAGTTTCTCCAGCCGATGGTGTCTGAACAGGGAAGGACTGCAGATTGGAGGCAGCGCAGCGGTCCGTCTGCCAACGGGCCACAAACAGGTGACTCATTACCGCGAAGAATTCCTCTCCGGCTCATGCCACGCAGCCTGGAAAGGCATCCGATTGATTTATTAACTTGCTAAAAGCTTTCACCCACCATGGGTTGGCCTTCATGCGGCGGTCCCAGCCTCACACAGAGACACAAGCGCATTACAGCCATAGTCTGGGTGTTTACTGGGGTGTCCGGAGCCCAGCATTTCACCCTGCCTTTCCCCAGATCTGCTTCCCACCTCGCTCACTGGGATGTAGGGAAAAGATAGGGCTACTGCCAAAAATGGGGGAATGAAAACATGTCATGGGAAAACCTGTGCTGGATACATGAAGCAGTGAGATCAGTGCCTATGCAGCCCAGCTGACTCTTCAGAATAATCCCTTACGCCAGCAGGAACCCAGCCAGGTAGACACAATTTAATTAAAATTACGTCAGCTCACAACGCAAAAGTCGGAGGTCCCTCTGGACACGGTGCCCAGTGGCTCAGATGTTGAGCAGAGACTAGCAGAGATCAAACTTGCTTGGACTCCATCCATGCTCCTGGTTTTCTCTCCTCTTGGTTTTAAGCAGGTCTTCATTTCAGACACCCTCCCATTCACTCTTCCCAATGCCCTGAGCTCTCACCAACACCATGAGCCATCAGGCTGCATCAGGAGCAGTATGTCCTGTTTGCAGTGTCTCCTGTCCATCTCAATCCTGTCCCACTCCTTCAGGACCTTGAGGCACATCCCACCTGAGAAGTAACAGCGAGGGCACAGCAGCTGCAAGGAACCATATCGCATTGCTCTCCGTGCTGCAGGGGATGTTTTACACACACTGGGAATCCCAATGAAATGTCTCTTGGACTAGCCGTGGAAGTAAAAGCCACATCAGAGATGGGACTTTGCATTTGCAAAAGAGCCCTCAGCCTTTGTGCCAGAGTAGACCAGAGTCAACAAGATACACTTTGGGTTTCAGGTGGTCAATTAAGCATTTGCAGGTTCTCCCATTGCCCACAGATACTGCTCCTAAAACCAGAACCATCTGCAGACTCATTGCCTGATTCCAGCTCAGTTATAGATTGGGGGTTGCACAGAAACATCCATCAGGAGAAACCATGTCACATTCCCAAAGCATCTACCTGCAGCAATGAGGAGCAGGGGACCAGTTTCAGCTAGAGCACGACCACAAAAGACCAAGTTCTCCAGATGCCATCACAGCCCAGATCCACTGCAGCAAATGTTCTCCCTGAAGTTCTCCAGTTTGCTTTGCATTAGGACTACAGACAAAGAATAGCAACCCAGGGAATGTGGGTAGCTGAGGATGGTCTCATCCCCTTGACTAGGATGCAGGACATGTTCGCTGACATGTCCACAGCCCTGTGCGAGGTGAGGAGACCCTGAGCGGTAGGCTAAGCTACCTGTTGTGCTTCCCAGTGCAGGCACAGAGGGCAACCTCCAGCTGAGAGAGTGAGGGCACCTGCGCCGAGCACATCTGACCAGGTCCTGACTTTCACAGGCAGACAGGGTCTGGGCTCCTCATCCATAAGCTTCAGAAAGGTCCAAAAGATAACGAGGGACCGGCTGCCCTGTAAGCAATATTAAAGCCTCTTCAGAACATCCGGCCGGTGCTCAGGGACTGATCGATAGCAATCAATTCCTGCGCATCAGCCGATTTTGCAAGTGCCTGGTGCTCTCCTGAATGGGGCCATTAGCACCTACAATCTCAAACTAATAGCCTGTAATGAAGGGATTTTACCTATGCTAATAGCAGGCCAGATGATAAACAGCAATTTCACTCTCAGTGTTCATCGGGGTGAGCGAACCTTCGTCTTGCCATGGCAGAGGAGAGAAGACACAGGCAGAGATGATGCTGACACCCTGGGAAGTCGGTGATTTTAGAGGGACAGGGAAGGAGCAGGCACTGGGGAAGCACAGTTCCCCGGGAACTGCTCCCTCACATGGCCCTTTGATGTCCACAAAATTTGAGCAACAACGGGACTTTCCCCCAGTTGCACCATCTCCCTCCCAAGTGAATACTCTGGTGCCTGGTAGAAGGGTTGGGTTCACACTGATGGTGCCTTCCGCTGGAGACCTACCAGGGACAGGCTTCTCTCCCCTCTCGAGGCCATGTACCCAGCAAGAGTTAACTACACGGCTGGTTCCAGCTCCAGCTTTGTGGGTTTAATACGCCTAGAGCTGTCGCAAGGGTGTTAAACTCCCACTCTTCCAGTTCAAAGGCAGCTTTGCAGAGCTGAGCAGTCTTAAAATGCACAGCTTTTCAGAAGTGTGACCTTTTCACAAGGTTTCCAATTCAGTAAAGATTTGTTTCCTCCCTCTTCAAGCACGTAACTAATGGTAGTCATGAAACACCTCCTCCAACAGCAGCAGGCAGGCGGGCCAGGCTCCCCGCTGGCCTGGAAATGTCACGACCGGTTCCCTTTGGTTATCGCGACGATGTTTCTGCAAAGGCTCAAGGGCATGGAAAGTCACCGCACCATCATCAGGCATCCAAGCCCTTGCACACTCGGTCTTGCATGCAGCTGCACACCACCTCCATCCCGCTGCCCTCTCCCTGGCACATCTTTCCTTGCTCTTGCTTGCCCTGGGGTTTCTCCAGGGAAAAGAAGAGGAAGAGCAGCATTTTAAGGTGTTTGCACCAATAAATCCTGCAGCACACCAGAGGGGAGACTTTCCAATGCACAACAGGCAGATACCTGCCCCCAGCCCTCACCATATGCCCACTCGTTCATGGGTTCCTGCTCTCGGTGCTCTCCCACCAAGACACTTGCAGCTCCGGTGTTTTCCACATTGCAATCCAAGAATAAAAGTTACCACTGGGCAAACAAAGCAAAGCCTTAGGGTGACAGGATGGACAGCTGCATTGCCACCCACGAGGACTTTTCCATCTTAAGTGCCTACAACTCCACAAGCCCCTAAAGAGCCTTGGCACAAGGCGCTGCTCCTGGCTCCATCTGCAACGCCATCCCTCCCCTTCTACCCTAAAGCAAGTGAAATCCCTGCACACACCCTGCCTTGTCCTCTTCCTCCTCCTCTGCTCACACTGCCTGGAAACCTCTTCCCATCCCCACACAGACTGGGAGGTCTTGAGGGCAGAGGCCAGTTTTCACACATCTGGGAAGTGCCTCCACGTGCTACCTAGCTATGCATGAAGCACAGAACCACTGAACTGCTCCATCAGACAACTCCCTTTTGCACGTCATTTATTTCCCTGCCAATGAGCTCACCTTTTCATATTTTGCCCTTTTTCCTCTGTTTACACTACAGGAATGGGGGGATGCGCTGCTCTCCCCTCCGAGGGCAGCAAGCCAGCTCTCAAAGGCTACCAAACACAACAAAGATGGCAATCCACATACCCCACCAAAACCGAAGCTGTCCCAAAGCTCCGTTGCCGCTACATTACAACCAAGGACCTCATTTCAAGTTGCACCCTTCTTCCAGGGCGCCCAAGTCATCACCACAACAACGAACCCCATGACAGGAGGGAGGTGGTCCATAGAGACATCCACAGAGTCCCTACAGCTCAGGAGACTTATGTTATCTTAAAATACCTGGGATTAGTAATCTAAGCAGGCAGGTCACAGGCTCCTTAGGGCGGTAGTCAAGTGCGGTAGAAACTGGTCTCAAATCCAGGACCAGAGTAGAAGTTCAGTACAATTACGCTGCTGACGGTCACCAGCACTGACGTGTCAGGATTTTTGACCCAACTGATGGGACACACCACTGATCCCAAAGTTTACAAACTCCTAATCCAAGGCACCCTCAATAACACAGTTGACGTTGCAAGGAACACATTATTTTTATGCTGACAAAGCTTCTCCAAATACAGGGCACAACATCACACACACCAAGTTTAGAGTTTGGGTTACATGCTTCCCAGAAAACCTTTGGGCCAGCCAAGGGGAAACTCCAGCCTTACACCAGACTCCATAAACCTGCCACGCAGCTCCCAAAGCAAGCCTTGGCTAACCTGCATTTAGGCATTTTCCCTACCCATTGCGTATTTACCGCATGGGTTTCTTTGGATGTGTTTTGCTCACGATTTGCTCTTTGGAGCAACTCCAAATCTGCCTCCCTCTTAAGTTGTGCTACAATATAGTCATTTAAACTGATTGCAAACATCAGAAGCGAGGGTTGATTTCTTTATGCACACTAATTCTAGACTAGGTCACCAAACTATTTTCATAGTTATGTCAGCACTGTCTAGACAAACCATTAAAAACAGGATGCAATGATCATCAGAAATACAACGTCAAGTTCATGCTCAGAGATACTGCGGAAGCCATGGGGAGAGAAGAAAAAGCCAAATCTGTCCCATTTGCACTGGTTGGCCAGAGCTGGCTCAGTTGTCACTTCTTTGTTTAAGGGGAGTTTTACCGAAGCTCATCAGAAAAATGTATATTTAACTGCAATTTGAAAAAAAAATAAGCTGACATCAACAAGCCTGGAGAACAGCAGGATCTTTTGAAGGACTCTCAATGCAGTCGCAAGCCCACCCAAAGCTGGCTCCTCCGTGCTACTGGATGCCCACACCTCGCTACCAGTGCCAGAGCCTCGCCGGGAGGCTAACACCCACATCGGCATCTTCATGCCACCACGCACAGCACTCTGCAGCAGAAGACCCAGCACATACGCCAGGATTCGGCTGCCCCGGGCACTCACCCTCACCAGCCTCCGGTAGGCTCCCATCCTCACCACCAAAACCACAGCCTCCACACCCACGGAGAGATTCTTCCTAGCATTGTGCATCAGAAAGGCGGCTTCCCATTCCTTGCCACTTCTTGGCAGGGAACTCTTCCAAACTCCAAGAACACGAGCTGTAATCTTGGCAGAAAGGCACGCACGTATAAAAATCACCACTCTGTCAAAACAGAAAAATAATGCAGGAGCTGATCTGTGCACATTAATCCGCTGCAGTCAATGAGGAGACAATTTCCCTGGAGAAAGTCATACATTAAAAGGAAAAAGGAAAAAAAAAAGGGAAGGAAAAAAGATTAATGTGACTTTGAAATATCACAAGCACCGTTTATCTTCCTCCTGCCACCACAGGTTTCTTGTCTTTTTTTTTCTTTTTTTTTTTTTTAAAATACAAAGAGCCTTAAAATTCACTGTGAATACAGCCCTTCTGCCTCAGATGTGCAAACATAGGTGCATTACAGTATAGCAAAAATATAAATATAGTACCACTTGCTCTCTCAGTATACAACCTTAACATTTGAAATTAATTTAATAAAAAACACGCAATTGCTTTTCACCAGCATAACTTTCTAATTATACCCGGAGTAGACGGATGCTTCTCAGAGCTCCTAATTATGCCAGCTATTCGGTCACACACAAAGTTCAGACCTTGGTACTTCTGTGTCTGCATCGAAGCTGGGTACAAAACATTGCTCCCCGATATACATTTAGCAACAGATACGGAGCTCAGGCCGTGGCATGGGCATGACCAGAAATTCAAGTACGTGTTCCCTTTCTCGGGCAGGACTAACAGATTTTTGCCAGTTAAGAAAATAAAAATAAATAAGGTTCAACCTATGTAACACAAAGAAGACAGACATGCTTAAAACTGAGGTGAATTGTGCGAACTCAGCCTTTGGCAATCCTGAAACAAATGAGCTCACCATACCATTTATATTCTCATTTTCCTTTTACACATATCCCATAGATCATAAATATACATTAATAACGGTAACAGTCAAAGTTTACATTCGGCTGTAACATTTAGGATCAATACTCTTCAAATGACCTTTAATAGTAATGAGCTGCCATAACACTGTCTTGAGGACATTAAATTTTTATTAGAAATATTTTATTACAAATGTTCAAACCTGTCTCCATGCACTTGTGCACCCATACAAATATTCTCCCACTATTACATTTTTCCTTGACAAAAAAAAAGCAGATCTTCCAAGGTTTTTGAAAAAATGTGCATTATGGAGGCTTTAGATATTTCACATTTTCAGATGTGGGGGTTTTTTTCTTGTTGTTTTTTAATCAGAACCCATGAGCCAGGGGTTGGAAAATCATCCGCGTTTCAAAGTGATAAATAGGAATTGTTCCCACGTGGCTTGAACAGGACGGGACCAAGCTCCCGATTACCATAAGCCCTCAATTCAAGGGGGTGGAGGAGGTGGGAGAAGCTAATGCCCCGTGGAGGGGTGACCCAGGGCAGCATCACCTCCTGGCCCTGCAGACCACCCCTGGCTCCCCGAGGAAGCCAGCCAGAAGCTCAGCTCCGCTCCTGCCCCTGCTCCACCGGGGCCCCGATGGGGACCCCCTATCAGAACAGGTCCATCTCATACAGCTCCGGCTGATTGAAAAGCAAAAAACAGAAAGATGGAGGAAAACAACAAAAAAAAGGGAAAACATCTAGTCAAGATCCAGCCTCTCCTTAATTTTTTTTTTTAATGACTAGTCAAGTTTAAAGTCAGATCACGTCCACATCTCACTGCCTATTTTAAGAATTAAAAATAATTCATAGGGTGGGGGGCTTGCAGCAATTTATTTCTTCAGTTGCAGGTCCTGGACTCAGACTACAGAGAAATGTGATTTTAGCAGAACAATGAAACCGAGCGGATGGAGGTGAAGTCAAACAAAGGGAACACAGGGGAAAAAAAGGAAAATATTTCTCTGCATTGTTATTAGATGCCACCTCTAAGAGTTACAGATTAAACACATTCAAGGCAGAACCGTCTACTGCAGCTAATGCCCTTTGAGGAACCTGCCCTGGCTCAGCGCAGACACCAGGTTGCTCCAAGGAGCCCAGACCCGACCGGGAGGGCAGCACGAGTGCCTTCCCACATTTTGTTCTGAATTTCTTGCGAGTCTTGACTCTTCAGAAACATTTCAATTTTGCCTCTCTTGTTCACGCTGATCTAGAGCTTAGTCTCTAAAAAAGCATTTTGTGATTTCCAAACTGTGCTTTCTAAACGGCGGCGATCAAATCGGAGGGAGGCACCGCTGCAAAAGCACCAGAATATGGCAGACAAGCTGATCAATCAGTATTTGCACTCCCTAACCTCCCCGATTTTTAGGTAGACGCTCTGAAACCGCAGCAAATATCTTTCCAAGTCCTTCGGAGAGGATCCTCCTTTCCGGTGGCGGCACCGGGAGAGCAGGCGGAGAGCAGGCAGCGGGCAGGCAGCGGGCAGGCAGCGGGCACCCTCTCTCAGCAGAAGGCAAACCGCCATCCCCCCACCTTCCCACACCCCTTATCTGGGTCAGGGCAGTGGCAACCCCTCGCCGCAACCCCCATTTCTCCGTTGGCTCTTGAGGTGGCTCATTAGGGTGGAAAAAGGCTCCGGCACATCATCTCTGCGGGCTTGTCGAGGGCTGATCCACGACGGGTAATTCCCACTGCTTAATGACCTGAGACCAGCCAAGGCAGAAGCAAATGGGAAAGGGAATCTTCTCATTTGTTACCCATCCCCACATCCCGATAAAAAGAATGATTACACTTTTAAGTTCGAACAATTCCCTGCAGTTGTAGCCATGTCATATCTAGATTGTCTAATTTACATGCATATTCATAATCCCTGTGTATTTAATTAAATTCTTCAATCCCTGGAGTGTCTTTCCTAAACAATAGTAATTTATCTTGCACAGATAAGGGTGCCCTCGATTTATTCCGCTCTGTAGCTAGCAGCATTTCCTTCTGATCAAGGTTAGGAAGCAAACTCGAAGAGAGGGAATCTTTAAATATATTTAAATTGCAAGATTAGGCTGCTTCTCTTTCTTTCTCTCTCACCCCAAGTTACCCTTTTAAATGATAAACACTTCCTCCTGAGCTCCGAGGAAAACCTTTCACCCAAGCTCCTGATAACAGCTGCATGCTCCAAATGCAAAAACGCTGCCCAAAACACAGGTTGCAAAGAGACCTCGCAGACTTGGCATCATGAGCTACCAAGCAGCAGGGGTTTCATCCAGCGAGGTCCGTGGGGCATCCTCTGCACACACCTTTCACCACAGACTACGAACTCCTCCATTGCAGCCCACAGCAAACAAGGCACATGGTAAAAAAGCTGCGGCCAGGAGGATGAAGAGTCCTTCATCTTTCCAGCAAATCTCCCTACATGAGGGGCTATTCCTCGGTGGATAACCTCAGGCATCTAGGAAAGGGCCAGACAACGCACCAGACCCCCCGAGACGAGACAGCCCTTCAGAGAGACGCCACCTCCAGACCGCTAACCCTGTTCAAATACTAGCACGGGGAATTTAACTCGGCCTGCAATTAGAAAAGCGTTAAAATATTTAGCAAAGTCAAACCGACGAGAAGATCGTGATGGGGAAAGGGAAAGAGTAGAGTCTGGTGCTACAGCACGTTTTTTGATTGCACATTTCTCACACCCTGTTAAATCCATAGCTCTTAACAGCTTCACTCCCTCTCCCAAACCTCAGCCTGTGGCTCCACGAACAGCATCGAAGTGGGGTGGAGAAGCGCTCATCTCTCCAAAAGCCTCTTTAGCCCCACCAGCTCTGTGCCCCTGTTGCCTCCCAGAGCAGTGCCAATGGTCCCTGCCAGGGCAGCGGCCATCCCACCTCCTGCGCAGAAGGGATGCTATGCCCCGAGGAGACTCGGGGATAATCCCAGTGCTGTGGGAGATGTGGAGCCAGGGCTGCTGTCGCAAGCCATCTCCTTCTGCATCCACATCGCAGCTGAGGGCCAGGGCAGCCCTTTGGCTGGAGAGGCTGCTCACAACCAGGGAAGCATCCCTCTGCTCCGGCTCCGTTTCTTAATCTCCTCCCCAAGCACCTGCTGCTGACCACTGCCAGACACAGGGGAATCCAACCGCTCTGTTCCCAACCAAGCCCTCGAAGCCTTTAGAGATGCTGCTACTGCCCCAGGGCTCAGTG
>VYZW01018967.1:0-14314 GCA_013401315.1 Balaeniceps rex | reverse complement strand
GGCAGACAAGGTGCTTAGGGGCATGGTTTAGTAGTGGACAGGTACGGTTGGACTTGATGATCTTAAAGGTCTTTTCCAACCAAATGATTCTATGATTCTGTGTTTATGAAAACAGGGTCAGGATCCTGCTGTCAGCTCCCTCCTGAGCTGCAGCATCACCCATGCTATAGAGGCAGCTCTAGGAAAGCCCTCAGGAATGGGATTGCTGGGACTCGATGACGGACAGGCTCCAAGTCACAACCACTAACCCTGCTCTGGAGTAAAACCAACCTCCTCCCACCTGGGTGTCTCTGCGTCCACCTCCCTGGGCAACCCCGTCTTCCAGTTTCACACACAGTCGCATCCACCAGGTCCTCCTCTGGGCCATCCCCATGGCCACCAGACCCCTACTTCGCTATACCACCGCATCGCAACCATGGCTTAACAACCGCAGCCCTACACAGCAGCGTCCAGCTTACACCACCCACCCCTTTACAGTTAGTTGCTTCCCGCCTCGTTCAATAACAGAAGCAAGGGGCAAGGCTGGTGGTGGTCTCCTTCAGCGCTGGGGCTGGATCCAGCACTGCCCTGAAGGGCAAGGGGCTCGTGCAGCCATGCTGCCCCGTTAATGCTGGGCTCGGCACCCAGCAGAGCCCATGGGACAGCGAGGTGCTGTCCTCCACCGGTGATGTGGAGCCTGCCTGCCAATACAGCCTGCCATTGCCAAATCCTCTTTCCCAGGAATTCGTAGCTGGATTCAGACATTCCCAGCCTGTTACTTATTTCAATGCTTTCAACCCTCCGGAGTACAGGGACATGCTGTCTTAAACCTGCTGAGCCTCATGCCAAGAGGACATCTGCTTGGAAGGCAGCCCCTCCAGCTGACCTGGCCCTGGAGGGCTGCCTTCCCGTCCCTGCAAGATCCCAAACATACCCTTGCACCCAACAAAGCGAAGCCAGTTCACAGCAGAGCCAGGAGCAAGAAAAGCCGCTCAGGCAAACCACAGCTCCCATTCCCACTTCAGAAGCTTTGCAAGATTTTTAGACCTTGGAAACATTTTCTTCCTACTCAGGGCATTTTTAGGTTAGTGGTTCATCGAACCTCACAGTCCAGGAAACCTTAGTGTGGCTGACCAGTGTGTGGGTGTGGGGATGGGTGGGGAATAAAAAACCCCTCTCGGGCATCGGTCCTTCCCACAGCGCTTGAACCGCAGGCTCTGGGCTGAGCTAGGAGCCACCAGAAACAAGCCAAAACCCAGGCAGGCAGGCAAGGGAAAACCTCACCACGGCCTTGTGCCTCCTTCACAGACGGGGAACGCAGAGAGTGAACGATCACTCATGGAAAGCACCAATCTTCCGTTCGGGATGCTCACCAAAACGCGGCATCCCTGCGTGAGGAGCAGCCGTGCCTGCTAGGCCCCTCTGCAAACCCCCAGAGGTGCTGGGTGGCACCAGCATTGGCAGAGGGAACACACGACGTCCGAACTCTCCGTTTGCCCAGGAGCAGGTCTCCAGCGTAACAGAACTCTTGATTCCCTGAGGCACTGACTTCATTTGGCTTGGTCCTTTTTGCCAAAGCCTTATTTCACATGCATTACTCAAGTGCAAAATAACAACGAAGCATCGGTCATTTCAGGAAGAGTCCTCGGTACCCAGAAGCTCACCCTTCTTGAAAAACTAGTGCTTTCAAGCAAAAGCCCCAAATTTGGACAATTCCCATTAAGTCATTCCCCTCCATTACCCCCCCTCTTTTCTATAGTGGAAGGCAAGGAGCTGAGCCATGGCTAGGAACATCTAATCATTCATCTTTATCCTGCCCAGTTTTTATAAGTTTTTATGATTTTCCAGGGCCCAGGTAACAGCAGATTTTTATCACAACACAGAAGGAAAGGCAACACAGCAGAATTTCCCTCTGTCCCCTCTCCCAGCAAGCACAGCACCAGTTATAGTAACACACTTCCAGTTGCCCTTCTGCCCCTCAGGTACCCCATGGGGAAGGCAGCCCACCGTGAGCCACCGGCAAATAACCTCCAGCTTAAGCAAGGCGCGAGGCATGGGAATCTTTCAAACTAAGTCACCGTGCCGAATTTTAGAGGTAATGGATGTTTGTGCTGTATGAGAGCTATGACTCAAAGCGGACAGAGCGATGCACCTGAAGATACCCACTCTTTCCACATCCCCCCAGCAACATGGTCAGGAGGTGACCAGAAACCATCTTTTCCCAAATAACCAGTAAATTCCAAACTGGGAAGCAAATATTTGCTCCCAGTACACCTCACCCGCATGGGAACAGCCTGACCTTGCCAATCACCTGCTCATCCACCCCAACCCCAAAGCAGCAGAAAGCAAGGACGCGTGCTGCTCTTCAGCACCCATTTGGTGAGATGGTTTCAGAAGCCATCGTCCTTGCACCGCAGAGGGCTGTGGGCAGGTGTTAACAGCAAGCTGCTGTGTCCTGGCTCTGAAACCAGCAACCTCATAAACCACTGTCTGAACATGCTCCTCGATCTCAAAAAAACTGGCTGCTGCCAAGCACACCTGAGGGAGGGTTAGCCAAAGAACCTGAATTTTATGCAGTGGGACAGGGTCCATGAAGCTAAAGCAGACTGAGTCAAACTCAAGACAAGTAAGAGATGGAGGAAGCTCTAGGAAGGGGAGGCAACGCACACTTCCATGCCATCTAGGGGGGTCTGGAAAAGAGCCAAGGGGCTAAGCTCCACTCTGCACCACTTCAGAGGGCATTGCTTAAAAGTACTCCAAAACCCACTGCTCGTTCTTGGTCATCCTTGCAACCACCTGCTTTGCACCTCTGAGTGAGTAATATTTTCCACAGTGGGAAGCACATGAACAGAAGCAGCACACCAGAAGCCGCCGAGCTTACCATCACGCTTGGTCACACACTGGTCACAGTTCCTCTCCATCAAAACCCGCAGGAGCTTTTAAGGTCCAACCTCACCATGAGTCAAAGGGGCAGCAGAGCACACTTCATCATCCCACTCACCACCTTCCAAAGCAGAAGGTATCTCCTCACTCTTTCCTCATCCATCCTCCAGTTTCCAGAATGTATCTCCTAACGCAACAGGTTGAGCAACACAGCAGGAGCCACCACAAAAGGAGGTGGCTGGGGACCACACCAGGTGCTGGAGCTCTCTGAGCGCTCTAAAAGCATCTGTCAACGATGCCAGCTGATCCCAGAGACAGCCAACCTGCTGAGACCCCCAGTCTCTCACTCCAAGTCTTCAGAGAGCTCAGCTGACCTCAGCAACTTCCCAACACACTGTAACAACATTTCCGAAGTGGAGTTTACAGCCTGATTTTTCAACTTCCAGGCCAGACACCCTTATTTTAGCAAGTCCACAGCTTATGGATGAAATAAGGCAGGCTTAACAGAGGGGAGACTCAAGAGGGAGAAGATACTTCCCAACAGGAAAAAAAGAAATATAACATAAGTTTTACCTCAAAATGTAACAGACCTAGGGGACAAATTAAAAAAGGAGACCATAAAATGCTTGCCCAACTCCTTTTTAATTCTTACATCTATTTTACAGTAACGTTTCATCTACTGTATATAATTAGATCTATGTGTATATGTACATATAGATTTATTTGCAATTTCTCTGTACAGTTTTTGACCCCGAAGAAATTTTCACTGAAAAAAGAGCAACTACTGGAGAAGGAATAGCATCACCTCAGGCATAACGGTCTCAGAGATGCTGCAATGTAATTAGGCGGAGGTTTCAGATCGTGGTCTGCAGAGCCGTGCAAGGAAGGCAGCAAGAACACAGCAGCTTACTGCTGCTCGCCTTCAGCTCCCCACGCAGGGCCCCGCAGCTCCGGGAACGTTTTAAAGACCTGCAATTTGGAAATCAGTTGCAAATCCCTGACCCAAAGCAGCTCACCAAGAACCAGAGGCAGCAGGACAAATACTGCATGGCGTTCCTGTCACTGTGCCTGCTCTGGCTGCCTGGCTCAGCCCCAACCTGAGCCACCTCACGCTCCCAGATGGTGGAAATGCTGCAGGAGTTGCAGCAGACAACGTGGCAGCCTTACCTAGAGAGGAGTTGGGGACAGGCCCTTCCTACAGACGGTGTGTTTGGTCACCAAACTGCAACTGAAGAAGACTACCCACTAACCGTCTCCCACCCCACCACCCCTGCTCTTCCTACAGCAACCCCGAAACCCAGGTCCCAAAGGCACCTCTCCCATCCAAGATGCTCCACAGCTCTACCAAGCTCCTCCACAACCCCATGGATGCTCTTGTACCAAATGGCCAAGGCTACACAGCATCCCCCGACCGGCCCTGCAGATCACACATTCAGGACCATGTTATGCTACAGCGATCTCAGGGCTCAGCGGGTTTCCCAGAACAACCCCATCCTCATCCTGGCCCAAGTCCTCCTGCAAAACACAAAACAGTCTTTTTGCCGTTTGCTAGGAAAAGATGAAGCTTGCTTGGAAAAGACGAAGCTTGCTTGGGGTTTCTTGATCCATGAAAGGGTTATTTCCCTAGAGATGGGAAACAAAACAGAGAGATAGAAGGCCACCCATCCCAGTGCTAAAAATCCAGCAGACCAAACAGGTGTAAGTACAGACCTTAAGAAGTTCCAAGAGCAGCAGGTCCAGGACATGACCATGGCCCAGATACCCAAGAGCCAGCAGACAACATGAGTGGGAGAAGGGGAAGGGGAGACCAGTGTACAGGCAAAGGGGATGTCCTCAGTTTGCAATCACAACCCCATACTAATCATTTTGGCATAAAGGAGATCTCAAACTCATTTAAGTCATGGTGCTCCTCATGAAACCCTAGAACCCACCCACCAAATGCCATTACTTTGTAATTAAGCACTTAAAACATGCACAAGGAGGGAAGGAAATTGTCTCCGCTTATGCAGCAAGGACCAAACACCCCATGCTTTACTAGGGTAGAGGAAAGAGCATCACAACTGCAGGGCACCCAAACATCACCTTCCCCTTAGGACCCACGCAGCGGGCTCTCCTGCGAGAGGCCGATCTGCCAGTGTCTCCAACAACCATGAGGAAAATCAAGGCAATAAGCAACACTAGACGTCCACCAACCGAGCTAAGAGGATGAAGCATTTCTCTGGAAACAATCAGGTTCTCTAATAACAGGGCTGCAGCGGCGGCGTGAAAGAGAGGGAGGAGGAGCAGGCGGGGAGAAAGGGACTAGCTGGATATTTATCCCATCCTCATCTTTGTGTTATCAGTACCCCGGTATCAGCATTGTTCAAAATGGCTGCTTAGATGGTTGCCAGCAGCAACAACAGAATTGGTCCATCTGCTGGCATTCTCCCTAATCCATCTCAAACACTTGTCTTCTTTTTAAATGCACGCAGGGGAAAGAAGGAAAAAAAAAAAGTCCGCCTTGTACAAAGAAACAGAATCCTCCTATAACAGAGCCTTTTAACTAGATTTTATGCCACCCCTGTTTCCAGGACACACAGACAAAAGTTAATTTTACGATAAAAGAAGCAGTGTAAGGTGCTTTTTTGTTATGAGATCAGAAAGCAAATGGAATTTGAATTGTCTGCAGTGGCATGTATCTGACAAAGATTAATTTAAACAGATATTGTCTCTGAAACCAAAGTCCATTGAACGGCTTCACAGCCTATCAACCATGCGAAAGCAGCTCCTTCAGCAGCACTGCTGACTCCACCACTTTCTTTAAAAATGGCTTAACCTATTTCTTGTAAGATAAAAGGTCATATATAGTTCTATTTTACAAACCCATAATAGCCAAAGCCACACCAAGCGAGGACAATCAGGAGAAAATAATAACGGGGGGGATTTCCTCCCCCTTCACAGACAGATGCTCGACACTTGCTGGGTATTTTTCAAAGCACGCCGGTAGCGAGCGGCTGCAGCGCCACCAAAATGTTTCGACATCCTTAGAATAGAATAAAAACCCCAGGGCCTCTGCAGGTCGCCCGTGCAGGATGGAGGAGCCCACCCCGCGGCGGAGATGCTGCAGCAGGGCAGGTCTCCGCAAACAGCATGGGATGCTTCTTTCACAGGGATACAGAGCCATAAGGATGCGGGGAGGAGCAGCCAGGCTGCCAGCTCCCTTGGTCCCTGGGCCAAGCAGGCAGGGGCAGGCAGGAGGGGAGAAGCACTGCTCCCCGGGTACTCGCTTGCCCCCCTGGCCCCTCTCTGAACACTGGGGTATTATTTCTCCTTTTAATCACAAGAAACAGATCTGTGCATGCCATCGGCGGGCTGTGCGGATGGAGACAGCTGCTCAGACTTCAATGGGACACACACGCATACACATAGAAAAAAAAAAAAAAGCCACAGAAATCCAAATCCTGCAATTTCTTCCCTTTTTATTTCCAGTTTATACAGAGCACCGCAGGGAAAATGTTACCAGACAGTTTCAGAGCATTTGATACATCAACGACCCAGCTTTGGGAAAAGAACGAAGGAGAAGCGAAATAAAAGATGACAGCCAAAAGCACTTTTAATATAGTTTCAGTACTTTCAAGAGAAAGCTTCTGTACACAGAGCAGCCAATGAACTGTTACCAAAATAAACACAACTGGCTTTAAAAAAATTAAAAATTTCTTTCTGATGATAAAGAAAATCAAAAGAGACGAGAACCAGCGAGTGAGACAGAAAATACATTTATTTTTCATCCTCCACACACTCTTCTTTTAATTTGGCATCCAAAGCCACTGGAGTTCATTAATGCAAATTTTATTTATCTCGGGAACCCATTTGTTGCTCTGCCACCCCTTTGACAGGGCACTCGTCTTCATCAAGGCAGCCGCACATCCACAGCCAGGGCGCAGCACGCGGCACCTCCTGCGATCCCTGCCTTTAAAAAACACATAACACCAGGAACGAGTAATGGCTATTATTGGCATCCCGAGCAGTCACCCACACACCGCCATCAGCTGAAGGATGGAGGCCAGGGGTACTGGACGGCATCCGGAGTGGAGGCACAGCCTGTCCTGACCTTGCCAAGGTCCCAGACACCAAGTCTCCGGCGTTCCCACGGGGAATCCCTCCCCGCCGGCAGCTGCGGGACACGGGCACCGTCTTCAGGTGCAAAGACAGCAGCCAGGCAGATACCACACCACATCCCGCTGAGCGAACCTCAATAACGATTAGCGGCCCCCAGTCAAACGAGCTGGGTGGCGTAGGTGCAGGCAGCTCATTACAGGCATCTGGCGATAAGCGGGGCATCGCAAGGGGGATGCAGACCCCCCTCTCCCATTTTAACCCAGGGGTGACAGCAGCAGGACATTTGCAGGCAACAAGCTGGACCAACATATCCGCATGCAACCTTCCGGAGCTGGCATCCCGGCAGATCTGCCTCCTAAGCACATTTGTGGCTTTGTTTTTAATGATGTGAGAAATGCCAAAAAAAAAAAAAAAAAAAAAAAAATCCCTGGCAACATGCACCTAGAATGCGACAAGTAAAAACCCAGGATTTTATTAATTTCTGCATTACTTCAAATGCACCATTTTACAAGGACTAACCCCAATCCTGCACAAAATCCTAAGCCATAAGCTTGAGACAAAAAAGCAAATGCTCTTAAAACGCAGCACTAGAAAATCCATTTGGAGAGAAATGTGGTGGTGCCATGCACAGGTGAATCCTCGGCATTTAATAAAACAGACCCCCCCCACCAACCAAGTAGAATCTATTTGTTTTTAAAAATCAGGATTAAGGGGAAAAAAAAAAAAAAAACAAACCACCATGAATTTTTGCTCCTGGGACATTTCATTGTAAAACCATGAAGATGCTTTCCCCGCCACATCCCCCAAGAAGTGGTTTTGCAGGACCTGTGTCTCTCCGAGATGTTATCAGGCCCTTTCCTAACTCCCATTGCAAAGGCACAAAAGTCAGAGGTCAAGCCTGTATATCAGACCCCAACCTCGTGAAAGCCAGGTCAAAAATTAAGCAGGACTCAGTCTTGCTCTTCCGAGTGTGCAGGAAGAGCATCTTCTCAGGGCCTCGGCAGCTCTGCCAAGGGACAGGGAGAGCTCCCCACCACCATCGCATGTCCTGGCTCCAAAACTGGCTCCATCCAAAAGGTAGACTTGTCTCACGGCGCTTATTAACATAGCCAAGGTTTGGTGTCTTTGAGTTTTTGTTTTCATTGGAAACCGGATTGATTTCTATTGATGCTGATGCTGAAGAAGGCCAAAACTCAGTAGAGGCAAAAACTAGTTACTCAGAGGAGCTGCTTTCCTCCTCTCATCCCCAGAAGAGGAGGAGTATAACAACCCCATGTCATAACCTCTTCAAGACAGCATCAAACGTAAGGTAGAACATACTAGAAGCTCATTTTTGTACCCTCAAGACAGCTATTTCACACCTCCAGCTCCTTGCAAAATAAAGTCATCCACGTCAGCCACAGATGGGGAGATCAATGGGGAAACACAGATTCAACCATCACCTGTCTCCTGCTGAGCAAAGTCTGGAGAGGACCCCGGCACCCACCTTCCCAGGTCCCCGGCAAAGCTCACCCACAGCCCCACCAGAAGAAACAAGCAGTGCGAAGAGACGGGGGAGCAAGCGAAGGCTCCTTCCCCACCACCTCGCCCGGGACTTTATGCAAGGTTTGCTCTTCAGAGCATGGCCAGAGGAACAGAAATCAACACCCCACACCCCCAGAGGAAAAAGCAACACCCCTACATCTCCAGAAGAAAAGTCACCCACTTTGAGCACGAAGCATCGTCATGCAGCAACAAGCCTTGGCCTCTCGCTGAAAATCCCCGGGCTCACCTGCCTTGAGAGGGTGAGGAGATGCTGCTCCTCCCGAAACCCCCGCTCAGCTCCTCACCCGCACGAGCTACTCCAGCCTCAAGAGCAGGGGTGGCGATGCAAAACTTGCACTACCGCTAAACACAGAGCTCTCCGTGTAACCTCAATGCAAAACCCCTAAAAATTAACCGCAAGCACAAGGTTGGCCGCACCATTCATCTGAGCTAACCCCAGATGGGAGCAGGTGTCCCGCTGGGAAAGGGGAGCAGGACATAACCCCAAAACCATCGAAGACTTGCCACCTTCCCCATGGACTAGGTCCTCCTCCAGGGCTAGGTTCACGTATACACCAAGGAAACACACAAGCCCACAAACTCTCTCTTCCACCCTAATGCTACCAAGATTATTTTTTTTAATACATATTCCCAAAGAAAATTAAAAGCTGCCACACCACAAGAGACAATTCACAGCTGAATGTGACTTTACAGAGCAATCGGATAGATGAGCTCATTTAAGTTTTCCAAAAGTTCTTATCTGAGGTTAGCGGGACTAATCATAAAACATCTAACATCAAAGCGGGCGTCAAATAACAGCAAAGCACATTCCCTCGCACAAAGCTTCAGAAACAAAGCACACAGGCACATGTGGTTTATGTTACTGCAGTTTTAGCACAGTTAAAGATTTCCTAAAAGATTCCCTCTAGATATGAGCAAAATTAAAATCTGCCGTAAATGACTTGTATGTTGGAAGCAGAGAAAGCCAGTGGCTCACCTGGGCTAAGCTTGATGAAAGCGTAGGTAAGCTGAGAACAAACTCCTATTGCCTGCTCAAGCCACAAACCAGGCCTTGTCACACTCTCTCTCTGAAAAACGCTTCAAACCTACTTATTCTTAAAGCCAAAACTAAATATTTAATTTCTTGTGCTTTATTTTTCAGGTCTCTGGCCTCTTTAAGCTAGTATTGTTTTGCCTGGAGTAATTAACCACCCAGTTTAAAAGACATCCCAGCTTCAGAGGGTCTGTTTATACCCTTAAAAAAGACTCAAAAGCCAACAAATAAATCTGCTAAAAAAAAAAAAAAAAGTTAAAATTCCAGCTGTCAAAGTTTTCCTAACTCTCCCTGCACAACCAGCATGAAACTCTGGTGGTTTTCATCATCTCCAATTCCAGTTTCTGTAATACGGTCCAGAACATGCTCATGAAATATCTCACCTATGAGGGAGCAGCAATAAACAGATCATAAGTTATAATGCCTCATAATCTTTCCTTTTAATTATATATGTTAAGAAAAAAATAATTAGAAACGTAAAGGGCTTAATGTATATTTAAAGTGTTCAACAGATTCCATCATGATAGGGCTAATGAACCTCTGCCGGCCCCTTTTATGTGGTTTAAAGTATTTTAATATACATGGTAGGGTGAAGTAATCTACCCATAAAGAAAAATAAAGTAAAAATTAATTAGCAAATTGGAAACATGTTGTACTACAACTGCCCCACCCAAAAACCAAGAGGATACAGAAAAACTAAACTCCCTTAGCAGCACCCTGACATGGGACACCGCACTTCAACATGAAAAAAATGTTTCATGACCCATGGCGTTCCTTCCAAACCTGCTCCTGCTGGATACAGCCTTAAACCGAGACTCAGGAGGAGACCAATCTTTACACAAAACAAAAGCAACCACAACTGGCCCTAGAGAGCCCCATCAAAGTGTTTCTCCCAAAATAAACAACTCCATAAAGCAGCACACCACCTAGACTGTTAAAATCAACTGGATACAAATTTAGACTCTGCCCCATACCACGTCACAGGGGAGGGAACCAAATGCTCGCCTAAAAATGAGCGTTTTTAGGGGAAAAAAAAAAAAAATCTAAAAAACCTAAAAAGTAGTTTTGGAAAAAAAAGCTAAAAGTAGTTCCAAGCACGTTAAAGAGCATAGGAACCCATCGGTATTTTTACCTCTGAAGCTGCATTTCAACAGGCATCATTACAAATATACACCAACAGAAGCTGAAAAGCATCGTGTAACAAAAAGCTTCCAAATCAAAACTCCTCCAATTAAAATGCCAAAGGCATTTACAGGCGTCATTTACAGGTATCAGGTCCATCTTAACCTCTGCCCAGACGGAAGGCTGCTGAAGCAGGGTCAGAAAGTCCCCCGCGCCTGGACGTCCAGCTTAATCACGGGACTAGGAACCACGGGAAGGTACCCGGGACTGACCTGCAAAGCATCAGATAAAATATTCTGGATTAATTGCAGGTTTGAGGGGGGAAAAAAAAAAAAAAAAAAAAAAAAAACAGGTTCCCTTCAAGTGTTTACAAAGCCAGTGCATTTTAAAGCCCTGCTTCATTGTTACTCTAGCAGCAAAAGTAAATTCTGCCTATGTACTTATGGCTGGACCGCATACCTCCCCATCAGGGCACAAAGGCTTATCTGTGGGTAAGGAGCCATAGGCAGCACACACCATATAGGTTCCTAAGTGGTTGGTTACAACGCAAAGAACACCACAAAGCTCAATGCTTCAGGAAAAGGAGAATTCCCACCTAAAATTGCCACAGACACTCGCCCACCCATCGGCAGCCGCGACAACTTGAGGGCAAACCGTATTATACCGGACTGGCGAGAAACGTGAATTTGTTCTGCTGGATCACAGCCTACTGTCAAAATGCACCAAAGGCCTTTTCTCTCTCCAAGAACCCAAGAGATAATGGTGTAAAAACTTTTGTTCATAAATATTTATGCGAGTGAACTTGTTAAAAATTAACCGCCGTCGTTAAAGGTTTTGTATCCTTTAGGATTCCCGGCATGCAGTGCAGTTGCATGCTTTATATTAAGCCTGGCATTTCTGCATTCCTTTCCTGCATGCTTTTGTCATTTGTCTAAAAATTAAAAGGGAAAAAAAAAAAAAAAACCACGCACCACACACACACAAAGACAGGATCTGTACACATAATAATAAAGCAGTTTTTAAGAAGACAAAGATGCCTGTGTTCAACATCCAAGATCTTTCTTTGAGCAGGGGAAAAAAAAAGAAAAAAATCAATTTAATGACTCCAGTGAGATCAGGGTCTAAGCCTCGTTTAAGTTTTACTAAGCATGAAGGAATTATTGGTTGATAATGTGGCATATATAGGTTTTTTTCAGACCTGCCAGCTTTGTAAGCACAAGGGAGCTGGAGCCCGAAGCAGTTTGTCCCCTCGAGTACAACCCTCACCCCTCCACATCATCTTCCACCTCCAGAAGCCCATTCCTCTCGGATTTTGGCTTTTGATTTTTCGAAGAGATTTTTCCAACCACAGGGAGAAGGAATTTCACGTCCATACAATTCTTATTTTTTCGCAGGTCTGAGTCAGAAACATGACTGTACAAACATCTGATCTTTATTAACAGCAAATCTCAACTGTGCAAACCTCAGGTCGCGACGCCGGGAGCTGGCGGTGTCCATTAAAGAGATCCTTAGAGGGAAACAGTAGTTTTGATTTAGCGCTGGTGAGCGTCAAGTAAGCCAGTGTTGGGGTTTTATTTTTTTCCAAGACATAATGGTTCCCATATAAGCCGACAACGAAGTTCCTATCTTAATTGCAAACACACACACGCAGCCACAAAGTGTTTGTGTCTCCGGTGGCTGGAGCTCTTCCACCTCACCTTCCAGCAGCATCCGCAGGATGGATGTGGAAAGTTGGCAGAGGACATCTCAGCTATGCCTCCCGTCCACCCCAGATAAACACGCAGCCCTTCACAGCCTTTTGTTTGATGTAAATCTTCCTCCTCCGTCTCTGCTGTGACAGGGCTGCTCCGGGGACAAAAACAGAGGTGTCCGACCCTGCATCACCCACCCGCTGCCATCCGAAGAGAAGCCGCACTACAGCCAAGACCCGAACCCCCCTGCTCCGAAGGCAAAATCCCACGGCGCGCATCCTGCATGCCCCTTTCGGGCTGTAAAAACAAGAGAAATCACCCGCCGACTTTGCGGTGAGCACTTCCAGAACATGCTGCTTCATCTAAAAAGCTGACGGTTCGGAGGACAATGGGCGAGAGCTCCGATTTCAAAGCTGGGGAGATGGTTTAGACTTGTCAGGGGATATGAAACGCCAGAGCCAGGACCGTCCTCCCCGTCCTCTGGCTCACCCAAAACAGCAGCAGGAAGCGCAGGGAGACGGGGCACGCGCGATGCTGGATGCCAGCACTGGACGTCACTTTGGGATGGGACTGCTCTGCGTGTTCCACACGCACCTGACCCCAGCGCTCACCCAGATCCTTCACAGCATTGGCTAAAACCTCATCAGAGCCACATTTCAAAGAGAAATAATTAAAAACTCATTAAAAAAGAAAACTCCTTTGTACAGAACCAGCCCTGGTTTTAGGTAACCGTTACCTCCCACTCCCACGCCGGCTGCTCACTGCATCCACGCCTTGCGGGCAGGGCAATAAAGCATCGCCCACAGTAAGCTATTATTTTCCCCCCCCCTCCTAATTTTAAAGTTCCTGCAGAGCTACTCCTCTCCTTCTAAAAAAATGATTTGGTTTTTGAGTTTCAAAGTGTTTTAAACAGACTTAGAATAACTAATCATCTTAACGCAGCCCTTAGAAAATATTAATTCACCCAAAAAAAAAGAGGGTATAATCATACCCTCAGAGAAAAACCTTTTGTGCTCCAGGAATTTTCACTGCGTATCCTCAGAGGTGGAAGGGGAATTCTTCTGCTGTCTCCTATTTTCACGTCTCAAATGGAAAATGTTTTGATAATGCTCTTCTGAATGTAAACTGTACCAAATGAGATTTTTTTTTTTAAGCTGTTTCTTCCCCAAAAGGAAGGAGGGCTCTTTAAATAAACACAGCCGAACTAACCATTCCTTACAACAAAAACCACCCTCCCTTCACTCATTCACGCCATACCCTGGCACAAAATGAATTTACATTACACATTTGCAAAACAAATTCTAGCCTAATGTCATTTTAATGGGAATGCGCATCTCAATCACTTCCAATAACAACCAGGAGCAGATTATTTTATGTAAAACACCACAATTTGTTTCCCTTTAAATATATACAGCTATAAAGCCGATTTCAGATGCGGACAGGGACTGGAAGGACGGGGGAAGAGGAACAACATTTCCTCTCCGACAAGCCCCCTCCGCCAGCGCACACAGAAGCCACCTGCCCATGGAGAGAAAACACGATGCCATTATTCCCACCATCATTCCCACGGCCCCTCTGTCACCAAACGAGAGCGAGAAGGCCGCACGCATCCATCCATCCCCGAAGCACGCATCGCGCCAGGCCACCGGCAGTACCAGCCAACCCACCCAACTTGTCACCCCAACCGTTCCCTTCGTCTTCCGCCAGCCGGCCTCGCTGAAGGTGCCCGCATAGGGGGACGGGAAGGGGAAAGCGGGGGGCAGATGCTCCCTCTAGAGATTTTCCAAGGGGGGAAAGCCCCTGATGGAGAAGACAAAGGCGAACGCTGAGAGCTGCTGGAGAGACATATTGTGTTTATAAACCCATGCCCCGGTGGAAGGGCCAGGACCCGCGTGGGTGTGGGTGCTCAGGGGCGAGAGGGACCCCGGCTGCGGGGCGAGGCAGGGGGCGGCTGGCAGGGCTG
>VYZW01018961.1:0-45687 GCA_013401315.1 Balaeniceps rex | reverse complement strand
CCCCGAGACTGGAACCAGCCTGGGCAGCGGCTGACGGTGGGGTGGGACTCCTTAATGTCACGGGGTGATCTAGGGACCCAGCATGGAAAATGGGGCGCCTCGCCTGCCCCCCTGGCCTGGGCAGGGGCTGCTCTGCAGAGCTGCCTGTCCTCGCGCTGGTGCTCTGCTGCACCGGTGCAGGAGAGATGGACCCGTGCTCCCAAAACACTTGCAGATCTGAGGTCCTGTCATCCCTGAGCGATGCGATGTCCAAAATCCCTCTGGCTCCACTTCTGTGGAGCTTACGATGCGTCCGAAATGCTTGCGGATGGGGAAACTCGAGCCACAGACCTCATCTCTAATTTTCATGGGTTGCTAAGTGAACGCCCTTCCATTTGCAAAATGGGGGGACAAAATGGGATTTCAATCAGTGGGAAGGAAGAGGCGATTTCCCAGCTCACATTAGCTGGTAATAATTGCTTTGAGAGCAGAGATTTAATCTCAGGATTTCATACAGAAGCGTCCCTCTCTGAGCGAGTTTCCGGTGATGCCCGTTCTCACTGCGGTGGCTGTTCCCCTCCCCGAGTGCCGCATCTGAAGTCTCTTTAAAGACTCCTTAAATCCAGAGCCCTAGGGTAAGGCTGCAGCTCCCCGTCCATGGCTGCGAAGGGCATCTGCTCCGGCTGCCCACGCTGCCCGTGGGGAATTGCAGCCTGGAATCAGCAGGCAGGCACCCACAGCGATAACGCTGTGTCTCGGAGCAGGCTCCCCCCTTGCCTCAGCCACTGTATCTTTGCAACACAAAGGTCAATTGAATTCATTACAGTGTAAAAATGAAGTTCTCTGATTGATTGAAGGTTCCTCTTTAACACTTCAAATAAATGTGTTGGTTTTACTTGATGGAATGCTTTAAAGGTCCATTATAAAATACCCCTTTATGTGAGAAGTAATTTCTTTACATCATTTTTCTTTTCCTTAATTTTTGTGGAACATAATTATCCTTTTCCCCCCTCACCTCCTTTTCTTTTTAATAAATCTCTTTTTTTTTTTTTCCTTTTTTCCCTCCCCAGTGGAAAGCAAGCAGCATTATTTAAAGGGACACAGAGATAAAATACAGTGGTATGATGGGTACAATGGGTGGAAGATGAGATGGATCCATCCATCTCAGACTTTCAGTGGCTCCCATTACTCACTTGATTTCAGTCTCCTGTTTTCAGGGTGAGCAAAGCTGGAGGACGCTCGGGTTCCTGCACAGCATGGGAGGCTCAACGCACCTTCCCCACGCTGCTGCTGGGAAGGGGTGGGGGGCTGGGGGTCCTTGCGGCTGCCAGCCCCCGTCCCCTGGCACCGGCTGCCACCGCTCCAGCCAGCACGGTTGTGTCCTGCTAAAGGGCAATGGAATAATTTCTCAGGGCATGGTTGTGGCCCCCACCTGAATGCTGAGTAATCATCTTCACAATGAATTCCTCTGCCCTGACTTGCCTTGCAGAAAATCCTGAGTGCGCTGAAAAGATATTTGCTGCCCACTTGTACAGTGCTGCTGAGAAGGGAAAATGGGGACAAAAGGGAGAATGATCCCATTTGTGGCTGGGTGACTAACGGCTCCCTGCTCCGGGGGAGGCTGCAGCAGTCATTATAATTCATGATGAAGTCATGATAATGAATGACTACATCCAGCTAAATCGAGACTAAATAGGAGTGAATTACTGACACTTGAGGCACAGCCTGATGCAAACCCAGGAGTAAACAGGAGCTCAGTGCTGGGAGGGTTGCTCTCCCTTTCGGAGCAGGCGATGTTGACATTGTCCATCTCGAGCATCTTGCTGCCGATTCCCAGGCAGCCACCGGGGATGTGCCAGCGTGGTGCTGTGCCGCCTCGCAGAGGGAGGCAAGCCCCTGGCCTGGGGAGCGGCAGCTCCTTTGGCAGGGTTTGGCTTGGGCACACCCAAGCAGCGCCCCGTTTCCATGGGGAGTTTAACAGCAAAGCCCTGGCTCGCTCTCCTCCTCGCTTTGCAGTTTCCTCTGCTGTTTGGGTTCCAGTGACCTTTCAAGTAATAGTTTGGAGAGACTGTCACTGCATGGGGCTGAAACACACCTGGGACCCTGCCTCCTTGTAAGCAATCAACAGTTTCAGTAAATGCTTTCAAGTAACAGCTAAATGGGGGAAAACCCAGATGGACCGCAAATATTGTCTGAGCAAGGAAAGCAGAGGTTGATGTGCGCAGGTGACTCGTGGGAAGAGATGGTCTTTAAAGCCAGGCTTAAGAGATCAGAGTGAACAAGCTCAATTAGTTCATTGATTGATTACAACTTCAGCCAACAAGAGCTGCACAGCCCCGGCCCGGTGGCAGCAGCTGAGCGGAGGGTGCGGGCTGTGCCCCCGCCGCTGGGAGCACGCCGTGTCCGGGCAGGCAAGGCAGCAGGAGCGCAGCGTGCGTCCTGCTCGGCTCGCACGTAGGGCTGGGACAGCGCCAGTTTTGGCAGACGGGTGCAGCCTTGACTGCTTTGTGGGGTGAGCCTTGTTGAGATGGCTGTAGAAAATGGGGGAGAAGGGATCCTGAAATTCATTGCCCTTGCCCCAAAATGGGATCAGGCTGCAGCCTGTCAAGGCTCTGCCTCCTCCCTGGGTGCTGTAGTCCGGTGTGTTGTTATACTCGGTGTTAGAAAACTTTGTCTGCACTTTGTGAAGGTCACTCCCTTCTCCTTGCTGTGGCTTCACCCTCTACTGGAGCGGAGCCGGGTGTTTCCCGTGGCGCAGCTCCTGCTCTGGGGCAGAGGAGGTGGCACCTCGTGCCGCACAGCCCGGCGTGCCCAGCAGGGACGATGTGCCAGGGCTGGGCTCGCCGCTCGGCAGTGCCGAGGGAACTGAACAAGACAATGTGCTTAATTCCCATATTAAGAAAAAAAAAAAATTCCAGTGTCTGCTGGTGCCCCAGGGGATGGTCACCACAGACCTCGGTGTCTGACGAGGTGCCAGTTCTCGTGCAGCGTGAGTAATGCTCCTTGTCAGCTCCGATAAAACCTGAAATCTATCACCAGCCCTTTCCTCCAAAGGTTTTGTTACTGAGGAAAGTAATTACAATTTGTCCTTAATTCCAGAAGTGTGCCTAGAAAACCGGCTGGGAGGAGGCTGGGGAGGAGGGGGCTGGTCCAGGGCAGGGCCGCAGCAGAGCCACAGCTGCCTGCCACCTCCCAGGGTCCGAGCAGCCACCTTGGTGGCTGTTGCGGCCGCAAATACTGCGGGGAGGGTGACGGGAAGGTGGGGAGGCGGCTGCCCTCGAGCAGGGTCTGCAGTGACGACGCTGCAGCCGCTGGCCCTTCGGCAGCTCCCAGCCGTGCTGGGGAGGCGAGCTGCCCGCCGAGAGCGTCTCCACGAAGTCCGTGCCCTGGGCTGGACAGCTGGTCCCTCGGCTGATGGGTTACGCAGAATTTGTTTTTCAACACCAGTTGTTCGGCAGAAGGGGAAAAACCCTCCCTCTGCCTCTGGATCTGATGCAATGAGACATCTGATGTGGAAGATGAATTGAGGGCTGCATCAGAAGTGCCAGATACATAATCCATCCTAAACAGGCTTCATTAGTGGTAACAATTAAAGTTACCGTTGTGGATTGGATACGTTTTTTATTAACTTTGCCCTTGTCTCCAACTCGGACTCACCTCGTAATAATGAGCTGTGTCACTTCTGATCTATTTCTC
Organism: Balaeniceps rex; assembly: GCA_013401315.1. Classification (NCBI taxonomy): domain Eukaryota; kingdom Metazoa; phylum Chordata; class Aves; order Pelecaniformes; family Balaenicipitidae; genus Balaeniceps; species Balaeniceps rex. Next base: position 42,012 of record VYZW01018961.1, on the reverse strand, counting down.
ATAATAGCTCCTTTCTCCTCTAAATCTGGGTAAAATATGATTTATAGGCATGGCTATCGTCTCGGTGTCAGCCACCCGGCTTGCAGCGGGAAGGGGGGAGATGTTGACTGGAGTTTACAGCCTTTGCTGGCTCCTTATGGGCGGCAAAAGCCATCCTGGGGTGGGGATTTGGGGTGATGTCCGTGGGCTCAGGTGTTGGCAGGACAGAGAGGGGAGCTGGGGCAGGAGCCTTCCCGCGGGAAGCCATCCTTGCCGAAAGCCGTTGTCCCACCAGAACAAAAGGACTGGAACTGTCTATCTGAGGATTAAGTGTGGTGCTCTCCTGCTGCCTTAGCATTTCTTTTAGCAAGGGATTTATGGCTTGGCAAAATAGACTTTTAATTTCCTGGTTTTTACTTTGGAAGCTGAATGGGATTGGGGGGGGGGGGCAGGGTAGCCCCCCAGCAGGCACTCGGGGTCCTCCAGTGCTTTTGTTAGAGCAGGGCTCTCCGTGCACCGGGCAGGGATGGCGGCCGGGGGGGCAGAGCTGCCCGGGCTCTCTGCGTGCCCTGCCGAGGGGGATGCTCTGCCCTTGCTTTCCTTCAGGCTCGGGCACAAAGGGCAGGAGCTCCCAGGCAGGGTTTGGTGCAAACATTTCCTGCAGACAGGGCTTGGCCCTCGCCCAGGAGAAGGCACTACTGAAAACCTGCATTTGAAGCAGCCCTGAGCCCCAAACCCCACCGGCGTGCTCTGCCTGCCTCTAGCTGGCCATGCCCGCAGGCACGGTCCCAGCAGGCAGCAGATGCTCCAGCAGCCGAGTGAAGTTCTTCCCAGGGCAGGCGTTTTTCAGAGATTTCTTTGCGTCTCTACCTCGCCTTCCTGGCTTCAACTCTGAGGACACAAGTCCGGCTTTCTCGTGGGCATGTCACACGTGTGTCTGCTCCGTCTCAGACGAACTCCTAAGCCTCTGCCAAATGGAGAGCGAGCCATGGTAGCAGCAAAAGCCCTCCTGACAAACGTGTCCCCCCCCTCCTCGCAAAGCTGACTGTCATCTCGTTATATCAATAGTGATTAAGAGAGGAAACTGGCAGTTAATCCCCTGCAAGGTATGTTGATGATTAAATTGAGAGTGCCTGGTATAAAGCTGTAGCATATTAAATTTGACTCTGGGCGGATAAAAAGGGAGGCAGCAGTGACGTGACCCTGTTCTCCAGGGCACCACGTCTCAGAGGAGCACCCGGGCATCTTCAAGTTTAAATAATTCTTTTTTTTTTTTTTAAATGTGATTCCTGTCTTTATGCAGGCACAGGCAGAGCCAGGACAGGTTCCCACTTAGCGTTTTTGTCACGTTCCCCAGCCCCGAGCCTGCCCGAGTCCCAGCTCAGCAGTGGGACGCGGCGGGCAGAGCCACGGCCCAAGCGCAGGTTAGCTGTCCAGGCTGAGCACGCCCTGTCCCCCTCCTCCCGCCCCACGTGGGTTTGTCTCTCCAGCTGGTTTGCTCTGAGAAAAAGCATGCAGCAGGAAAAAAAAATAATGGAGCCATGACAAATAAACTTCCATCAGCCCAAGTTAAACAGACTGCGATGCTTCGGGACCTTTCCTGATAATTAAAAGCAACGTGATGGCTCTTTGCTGGTGAGAATTTATTCTGTCACTTGGCCTCAAAGAGCAGTCCTTGCCAGGCAGTGTCACACGCTGGTGTCGGGGCCGTGCTGGTGCTCTGGCGTGGCTGGTTGTGGCTGCCTCCCGCTGCAGTGCGTATGCATGGGCAGCCAGGGCTCGGTCCTGTCCCTGTCACCGCCTGTCCTCGTCACCCTCTCCCTGCGTGCTGGCCTTTCCCCAAGCAGCGACACGCTGCACTGGCGTCGCGTTGGAGGAATTCACATCTGTCCCAAGAAAATGCTTCCCATCAGCAAGGCAGCATCGCTGCCAGCAGGCGGTTGCCATGGCAATGTGGTTCTGTAATGGCCCGAGCAGATGATTATTGTTATTTATTATTTTAATCTCGCCCTGGTCCTCGCTGCAGGAGCCGGAGCGCTGCGAGGCCACCGCTCCCTGTGAGCTGGGAGCGTGGGGGCTGCCGCTGGGCATGGAGTGGAGAGACGAGTGGGTCTGGGTGCAGGAGGAGCGGGAGGGTTTCCTTTTGGGAGGGAGGGGGTTGATGTCCACAGCAGCACTGTCTTTTGGTTAGAGAGGACCAGTGGTGGCAGAGGGCTGGGCAGGCAGGGCTGGGACCAGGCTGGCCTCTGGATGCTCCGGGGGTACCGCAGTGGAGAGGAGGACCATCGCCCCATGGGCACTGCGCTGGCGCTGCCTGGACGTCACGCCAGCCCCCGCGTGCTGTGCCGTGGAGGATGTCAGGGCCATTTGAAGGCAGGCATGACTCCCTCCATCTGGATTCAGGCCGTTAAAGAAGTTTGTCTCCGTGCACGGCATGAGCATGCTGTCTCCAGCCTGCTGCTCGCTCTGCTGGCTCACGAGACACACGCAGCTGGCTGAGCACGTTTCTCCTCCTGTTGTTGCTCATTTGTTGATACCAGAGCAGTCGCAGGCAGCCCGGTGTGTCCACAGGTACAGGCAGAGGGACTTGCGGGTGCTTCAAGAGGCGTTGTGCGTGTTGGTGCTATTTGTGTTGCAAGCAAAGGGACAAGATCTGTGCCGAATGCCGTGAGTGGCGTCACCTCCTCATTAACACCTGAACTGAGAGAAGGGGCTTGGCTTCTGCTTGGCTTGGACTGAATTTAAAGATCATCATGTCACCTCTGTGCAGAGCTCTACTCGGAGCTCTGCTTCGTTGCCGAGCTCAGCCCGTGGCCGAGCAGAGCTGCCCATCACGTTCCCCTCCCACGCTGGCTGGGAGCCTGCTCCAGCTGCGTGGGGACCCCGTACAGCTGAGCACAGAGCCCCAGATTTGTCCTCACTCTTGGGCCTGCTGAGCAGCAGGGAATGGGGTCATAAAGCTTTAGGAGCGCACTCGCCCCTTGCTGGGGGACGTTCCCCCACGCGGGGTGCGTGCAGGGCATGCATGCAGTGAGGTTTCAGCAATGCCCAGGGACTGCTGTCCTGCTGAAAGCTCAGCACGTGCTGTGCTGCGCGGGGATGCCGGTGACAGCCCAAGGTCACAGGGATGTCACAGCAGACCTTGGAATTGAGATTTCATCTTCTCGAGCTGTTCAGTGCTTTGCTCTCAAAGCCATCCTTCATCCTTCCTGAGGGAAGGGGCTGCCTCACCCAGAGGCACACGGAGCTTTTCATATACGCGGTATCAATCTCCGTAAGGGAAGCACTTTTGTATTGAAGATCTGATGGAGGAATAAATTCTGATAGAAATAGAAAGCAGAAACTAATAGGCTTTTTCACAATGAAAGAACAGATCTGCTGACAAAGGCATTTCCAGGGCATCAAAATAAACTGTATTTTCTGCAAAGACCAGGGCTCTTCCAGGGCTCCTTCACCTCTCCAGGCAGCCCGGCTGAGAGCAGCACCCGGACCAGCCATCCCCGGGAGACTCTGGTCTGGGTCCTGAGCCCAGCCGGGGGTTATCCCATCTGTCACCCACGTGGAGCAGTCCCGTGCGTGCTGTATCTTGGGTCAGTTTTGTCCCTTCTTGCTCCTGGTCCCTCTGCTCATCCCCTGCTCACCTGGACACCACTCTCCGCCTGTCTGGCTGTCAGCCAGCACAGGAGCGTCCGACCTGCCTTGCCAGAGCCCATCGCTCCTGGTCCTCCTCATTACAGGATTCCTGAGCTGTGGTCTGGTTTTACTTTGCTTTTTTTATCCTTCTGTATTCCTCTGATTCCCTTTGCTGGCTCTGACTTTGCCTTTTGGCGAGTGCACCTTCCTCTGCCCTGCGTCCCAGGCTGCAGCGATGGTCCCAGCCTGCCTCCTCCGAGCTGGGGCTTTGCCACGGAGACCCCCTCGCTGGGCTGTCTCAGGTGGGGTTATCTGGACCATCTTTTCTCCAGGGAATGCCCCAGGTCGCAGCGTTGCCGGGTTTTGCCGATGTTGTCTTCGGCAGCAGTTCTAGGATGGGGAAGATCACGCTGCCCAGATAATCCTTCTGTTTAAGCTGCTTATCTGAAAGTAGCTCTCTGGAAATGATAAGCAGAATGAGCCCTTGACCTGCCTCTTGTGTGCGCTGCGGGCAGAGCTCCCAGCTGGGATAACCCTGCACATCAATGTGTATTCTTCACTGTCCGCATCCAGGTGCTGTGTGTGCCCCTCTCCTTGCACGAGGCTGGCGCAGGACCGTGCCGCCACGTCCACGCTCAGCTCCAGGCCCCCCTTCTCCCGGAAAGCCCCCACCCACAGTCCTTCCTCTCCCTCTTCCCCATCGCTGCTCCTGGGGCTGCCCCGGTGCAGCTCCAGCATCACAGCAAGAAGCTGGGACCCCCGGCAGGTCGCACCACCCCAAGCAGCCTTGGGCTTTCCCACCACCGTAGTGCTCCCAAAATTTAGGGACAGTTTTCCCGAGCGGCCGCGGCGGGTCCCCGAAGCTGGCCTGCGGCTCCTGCGCGCGGTGGTGCTGCCAAGGCCGATTGCAGCCAGCTCCTGCGGGCAGAGGGGAGGGCGGGCAGCTGCCTGTCGGGCAGGCTCCTAGTGCCGAGCTCTCTTTTTCTTTTCCCCTTTTGAAAAAATATGTGTTAATTTGTCTTTCCTATCAATTGATTTTCCAGTTAAAACTGTTCTCTGCCTGCCCTTGATTCCCGCCCTGCAGGAAAATAAGCCCTATAAAAGAAATGGATACCCCATTGCTTAAGAGACTAAAATTTACTGAAGACTTACGCGCTCCAGTCCCCAAAGGGGGCGAGAGGAAATGATTTGTTCAATTAATTATAAATGTTTTAATTTAAATGGCTAATGTAGAAGATAGTCAGATATAAAACTGCAAACTACTGAAGTGTTTTATGGGTCCTTAAAGACCACTAAACGCTTGTTCTGATTCCGCTAAGATCACTCAAATGACTTCTCCTCTTGCATTCAGGGTAGGGTGCGGTGGGAGGCCAGGGGGAGAGATTTCCTCTTGTATTTTACATACCTCCAGGCAAGTTCTGATAAATGGTTAGTTGTGATAAATTCATTTCTTTGGAGCTGGAATTTGCCTTTGGAAAACAGAAACGTTGCCCGTGCTGCGGAGAGGTGAAAAGAAAAAACAAAGCAGCAGCAATCTTCTGGGCCAAGGTCACCTCTTGCTGTAGGGTTACTCCTACACCCACCGCACAAGGTCACCTCTTGCTGTAGGGTTACTCCTACACCCACCGCATCCCTGTCGTCCTCCTTGATACCTCAGCCAGCCCCCATCACGCAGGACACCGCTGCCTTTAATCCCACAGTGACAGATACTTCACACGCGTTTGTCTGCAGTTCCCTGGCTGGAGCAAGGCAGCGAAGCCCTTCGTATCGCAGCATTAATGAGCTGATTTACACAGGGAGCGTGCCCAACCTGCCCTTTATCTTGTCAAAAATATTGACTTCAGAAATGCAGAATTAGGAGACTTATTGTAGAAACAAATATTGCATGAAAAGGAGGGATCCTGAATGGAAGTTTGCTGAGTGAATGAGAGGGAGGAGGACCCTGTGTGTGCCTCGGGGCAGGACAGACTTCCCGAGCCAGGACCTCGCTGCCACCAGGCTTTTCCTCCTGGTTTCTGCTCCCACCCCTTCTTCTTGCAGTTCAAACTCGCTGTTGTATTGCATTCCCTGGTCTTTATTCTTCCTTCCACTACGATGCCCTTGTACCTTGCCTGCTTGGTGACTCTAAAAAGGAGCAGAGACTGGGGTGGGGTGAATTGGCCACTTAATAAATGCACTGTCTCGATTCCTTTTTTCCTCTCCTGTCTCCAGACTCTCCTGGAGAGCGTTTTCCTGGAGTTCTCAGTTTGTTGACCCCTAAAGCTCTGGAGCTGTTACCTAAACTAAATGCCTTTTCTTTTCATGCTTCAGCAAAATCCCTCTTGCTTGCAGCACAGCCCATCTCCTCCCAGGCCACACAGAAACAATTACTGTCTTCTGCAGTCGTAATTGTACGTCCTTGCAGCGCACCGGCAGGCTGTGCTCTGGGAAGGTGGGTGGCTTTGGGTGGCATTGAGGAATTCCCTGCCAAGGCTCACCCCGGAGGAGCAGCTGCGGCCGCCTCATCTGTCCAGGGACCTGCTGCTGCTGGGGCGCCCGGTGTGCGCTGCAGATGATGGGCTTTGGGTGCGTGGAGCTGTGGGAAGCGATGAATCCTGCCCCACGTGTTTCCCAAGGCGATGTTTGGTGTAGTAATAGCTGCGGCGCTGCTCAGAATAACATCGACCGCTGCAGTGGGAACCACGTTTCCCAGCTGGGGAGCTGCTGCCAGTGCAGGGGCTCTGTCGTGCGCCGCTCCTCTCGTGCGGTGCCTCAATTATGTTACTTGTTGCACGGGAATTTGCACCATTTAGCAGACGGCCCACGCTGAGATCAGCCTGTTCGTACTGAACGCTTTCCTTCAAAGTGCTTGAAGCTCCCCTGCACCTCGATCTTCAAAGTTCCTACAGGTGCGTGGCCAAGTTTCAGCAACATGGGGTCACTGGGAGGCTGGGGCTCTGAGCTGGGGGACCGGTGAGGAGAGAGCTTTTTCTGCTCGCTTTCTACCTCTCCTGGTCCCTCACGGCCTACGCTCGCAGAGGGATGCGATCTGAGCAAGCGCTGAATCCTTCCTGCCACCCGCCTGTTGCAACACTGCGCCTGTTGTTAAGGACTGAAGTGGGTTGTATCCAGGGAAGTGCACCTGGAGAGATCCGTGCTGGCAAAAGCGACTTGTCCTCCAACAGAGACTGTGGCTGCGCCGGGCTCGCCGTGCCCTGGTGTGTGGGGGCTGGAAGTGGTGAGAAGCGGCAGGAGAGCAAAGGGGAATTGAGTAGTTGTGTTTTATTGAGTGAAATGCAAAAAGTAGGAACGAGCATTAAGAAGAAAATGGGATTTGAAAAATTATTGCTTTGGAGATTACTAAAATGGAAATATTTGTGACCGAGTGCGGAAATTGGTCTCCAAAAGCGGTGTTCCCTTGAACCTCGGTGTCCTTGTGCGTGAGGTGCTGATCTTAGGTTTATGCGTGCGTGTGTAAATGTATTCACTCTTATGTAAGTAAATGTTTGGGGCTTATCCCTCAAAAGCACCTGAAACCCTATCAATATGAAACAAATTTTTCTCACTCTCAATTATTGCTGGGAGCAATATTTGCTTTGGAGCTGGGACGTAGAGCAGAAACATTTGGGGAAGCCACAGGGGACTTCCGTTGGATGCTCCGTGACGTTGACCGCTCTGGCCCAGAAACATCCCCGAGGAGGCCTTGCTGTTGGACTGCAAACGCGTTATCGGCTGCTGTGAGCCTGCTTTGCTGAGCTTGAAGCGAGTCCTTGCAAAGGAATTTGGATCTTGTGATTGTAGAGGAGTGTTTTTCATTTTTCTTAATTTTTCTTAACCATTCCCCAGGAGGAAAATACCAGGCCTGCAGGTTTCCAAGTGGGTTTCTCATGGGCAGGGCCATCGGGTTTTATTTTAATTGGTGTGGCAGCCAGCTGGCTCCATCAGCCAGACCCCAAACCATGGCGGGGGAGGCTGAGGGAAGTGGCTCCAGCGAGCCTGAGCCGTGCCGCCAGCTTCCCTGCGCCTCGCCGCCGTGCAGGAGGGGTTTGCTGGGCAGCCCTAAGCACAGTGCTGGCCCAGGAGCAGGAGCTTTGCCGCTGCCATGGGAGAGCAGAGCCCGCGCAGCCAACTGGGGACTCGAGGGACATGCGTGTGCCAGCCATCTGCAGGGGCCAGCAGCAGCGCGCGAGGCTCGGGAGCGAAGCCAGTGTCAGTAAGTCAGGTTGTGCGAGCCTTCGCCTTGCGGAGGGGGATGAGCTGGTTTGGGAATACGCTGCTGCCACCACCGCCGTGGCTTTGCACTCAGGAGCGCGCGCGGAGGATGGCGCAGGCAGGCGCCGTGGCTGGGGGAGCTGCGAATGCGGCGTGTGAGCGATGCGGCGTGGGGCTGCCGGGGACACGCTGCATCGTTCTCCTCAAGCGCGGGCAGGGAGGGTCGGGAGCAGGAGCGTGCGGCTGCTGCGAACGGGTGAGCTGTAACCTGTCTTGTTAGAAAGCAGAAAGTCTCTCACAAATGGATTTCCAATTTCCCATCCACCTGCTTAGCTGAGACAGATTTCTTGCTTTATAATTACTTTTTGAGTACCTACAGGATCTGGTATCCAGGCAACTTGATGCCTCTTAAATCCTCTTGCAAATCTGTTTTTTTTTCCTGTTGATTTTTAGGTGTTGGAGAAACATCAACCAAACTTTTAAGGCGGAGACTGCTTTCTTCACGGCTTTCTCTTCCCTGAAGTCTGCTGGATAGACACGATGCCGTGTCAGCGTTTCGGGGGTTCAGGTATGTGGTGCAGCAGCTGCCACGGCTGCTGCCTGCTGAACCTGGGAGGGCACCGGCGCCTGGCACAGCCTCCGCGGGTCTGCGTGGCAGCTCTCAGTATTGTTTCCGATAAGACACTGGCCAAAGCCAGCTCCTGGTAGCCATGCATCTTGTCTTCCCAACAGCATCCCGAGGCAGCAATGTCTTCCTGTGGCTTAAGTCTGTCCCTGCTCCGCGAGCCATTTGGGGCCGTTTGTGCCCGTCTGGGTCAGGGCCAGGTTGCAGGTGCTTTTATTAAAGCAGAGCCACAGTTAATCACCCCGGCGAGCTCTCTGGGGACCGTCCATCGCGGGGCCGGCGCAGGAGCGGGGCTGAAGGTCACCCAGGCACGTCTCCCAGCGCTGCAGGGCTGCCCAGGGACTGGGCTGTGACCTTCCCCTCCTTCCCTTTATTTACATTTTCATGGACAGCCGAAGGAGGGAGAGGGGAGGGAGGAAGGGGAGGATGGCATACGCTGCGATTTACAGGCCCCAGCAGTCTCTTCATTACTGTGCAAAGAGCACGGGCAAGGCAGTGCACCCTGCAAGAGGTTACGCATCGATACGCACTCAAAGGCTCTGACCTCTGCTGGGTAAAGTGTAATGTAATTAACTTTTGCTTGACTGTTCAAATGCTGGAATAATTTGGAAATCTGCATGTGGGTCGCATCGCGGGTGCTGCTGGATGGCCCGTCCCGCTTGCCTGCCCTCTCCCCTCTTCCCCAGCAGGCTGGGCATCCTTCAGCGCACAGCACTTGGGCTTAAAGCTGTCGCTTGTGGTCATGGTGGCAACAATTAGGCCATCAATCAATAAACTAATTCTCCCATTTACAGTCATTAGGGAGTGTGGATCTAAGCATCTGCTTTTGCTAATGAGTTTAAAAGTTGGCTAAATATGGCAGACCTGCTCTCGGGGAGAAGGAAGCAACAGGAGTTCGATGCGGAATTGGACTCTGGTGAACACGACATCAATTTTAATTAGCAAGCTTCTACAATTTCCCAACTGAACCAAAATAAACTGGGAGGGGGAGGGTGCTGCAGGGGCACAGCTGCAGCCCAGCCCCTCTCCTGGGCTTCGGGGCTTGTTTTGGGAGCCCAGCATCCCAGCCCCTTGCTGGGAGTGGGGGGTCCCAGGTGGTTCTGCCAGTGCGAGCGAGCTCTGCAGGCGCCCTCCCAGCACCGGTGGTCTACGGCCCGTCTCGTGCTCAGCACTCCCTCGGATGTGGCTCAGCCACAGCACTTCTCGCTGTCACATATATCTTTTAATCTGGCGAGGAGTCATTTATTTACACCTCCAGGCCTAACAGACTGGCTACCATGGGGATGCTGAAGTTTGAAAAGCCCTATCGTAGATCTGTTGTAGCTCAGAGGGAAGGGAAAAAGCTTTTCCTCTACCTGCCTCTAAATGACGATAAATGGTTTTTTCTCAGAGATCACAACTCACAGGGGGCCGGCGATTGATGAGCTGGTGTTTGACCCGATTGATGGAGACCTCCATCACCTGCCACTTCCCGAGCCCGCTGCACCACACAGCACGGTTTGGAGGGGGAGCAGCAGCCTCCTCCCTCGCTGCGGTCATGGTCGTCGGCAGAGCCCAGAAACCGCCCCTGGATCCCACACAGGGGGTCCCCGGGTACCAACCACCCAACGCACATCCCTGCAGCACCGTCGCTCGCTGCCACGCGCAGGGTGAGGGCTGGAGAAAGGCTGTCCCAGCTCCGGCCCCGCAGCCCAACCAGTGCCCCGTGGGCAGCACTGCTGCCTCGTGACAGCGGCTTTTTAAGGGAGGGGGGAGAAAAAAATTTTACAAAGAGAAGCACAGAGCCATATAGCTAAATCTTTTCGCTGATGACTTATATTCTTAAGTTTGACAAGTCCTTATGTAACTGAAATTAAGCTCCAGCTGTATTAAATCTTCAGCGAGTTAGGCCTGCAGTGATCGTGTTCCCTTGAAGACGAATGAGAGCCCCACGTGCACCCGCAGTGCGAGCACCCCAGGGCCCCCCGCTTTCCAGCAGAGCCAGCACCGGCTTCACGGCGAGCTGGGGCGGCCGGCGCAGAGTGGTGCCTGCCAGCCTGGCCAGGCTGCGATTTGTCAGGTCAGCTCTGCTCAGAAGGGGGTGAAAAGCAAAGCTGAAATCTCTTCTGCAGCACAACGCCTGAAATGCCTTGGAACCGGAGCGGCCGTGCTCGTTTTGTACGTGTTTTGTAAGACTTGCTGACTGCTGAAATGCCCCCGGGCAGTGCAGCTGGAGTTTCACCAGTGGATATAGCAAACTGCTTTCTGGTTTTCCTGAAGAGCATTTTTGGGTGAGAAGGAAGCTGACCGCCTCCCCGCAGCAGCAGCAGAGCCCCACGGCTTTGCCCTGTTAGCTCAGCGCCGGGCGGCTGAGCGGCACCTGGTCCTGCTGCAGCCAGGGGCCCGATTCTGGACCACGTGGATGTGTTTGGAGTCTAAACAGAGATAGTCTTATTTGCCTAAATCAATATTCATTTTTTTCTAGGCAGGCTAACAGAATCTGTAACGAAAGGAAAGATATCGTTTGGGAAGGCAATTATGCAAAGACAAATATATTTTTAAGAAAATGCAGAACGTTTTGAGCAGCAAGCCTGGCAATCCAGAGGTCCATGCGTCTCGCTAAGCTCTGATGGTGCGAGTTGCTCCGTGTCCTGCCTGCGTGCCACCAAAGCGCCGTGCCCTGCGCCCCGTGCCCCGCAGAGCGTTAAACCTGGGCGTGTTCTCAGGGTCTGGCTGGGCAGGGGGTGAAACGCGCTGCACCTCGCGGAGCCCAACCCGTCCTCCTCAAAGCAGCACCATTATTTTCCTGATAGATCTATTCCTGCAGAACACCAGACATCACGATTTTCAGGAATCTCATGTTTCTCGGCGCAGGTTAAAGCAGGAGATAAAAGGAACCATTTGAAAAGTCCTTTCTCCTTTTCCTGTGTGCTCTTCAGTGAGTCAGACTGAGGTATTATCAGCTGTCAGGGATGTTTTAAGGCATGGCCTTCTCTGGATAAAAGAAAAGTCCAGACACAGGATTTGGCTTTCAGAGAAGATTTCTCTTCCTGAGACGTTACTCCCGGGCTGCCCCAGGTTGTCCCCACACCCCTGCCACGCCTTACACCCACTCGCAGCCGTCTGATCGGGACAAGGTTATGGGCACCCCGATTCTGAGGGTATTTTTATTTTAGCTCCTCAGAGAAAGTTCTGATGAGTTTAAAAAGGAGAAAATCTGTCATCTTTTGTAAGGTGATTTTTTTTTTTTTGGTACCTGCAGAAATCTACAGATCCAGAAAGGTCTTTGCGTGACTGAAGATAATCGTTGCACCCACAGCATGCCTTCCGGTGGCTGTGCCGAGCTGGACGCGTACAGCTGGTGGGTATAGCAGGGTCTGGGGGTCTGCATTAATTGCTTGGAAAGGTCGGGTTTGGTGGGTTCCTGGGGCTTTCCAGACAGGGACCCCCAAACAGCATCCTTGAAAGGGTGAACAACCGAGAACTGGCTTAGGGAGGCTGGAGTAGGGGAAAACCTCTTTCTCTGAAATAGGAGCCCAGTGGCTACGGGGCAGGGCGGGGGTTGGCAGCATTTTGTGCAGAGGGAGGCGACCTGGGGGCTGCTTAGCGGCTGCCTGGGGGGACCCAGCAAGATGGTGCACCGAGCCTCCGCCGGCTGCCGGGGGGTCGATGTGGGTGAAGGTATGTCTGCTCCAACCGGGGAGCTGACCAAGGGATGGGTTCAGGGGGGCCTCTGGTCAGCGGAGCCGCTCTGGAGTCCTGGCGGGGGGAGCCCCGGCCAGGGCAGGGGAATCGGCAGCGGTCGGAGCTGGGGAGCCACAGCCTGGGCCCTGCAGCGTGCTGGGGGAAGGCTGAGCGCTGGGTAGAGCTGCTGCAAGCTTCCGTAGCCGAGGCTCTTGATGCTCTTTTTAATACATATATTAAAAGGGTGATAATAAGCAAATCCGTCAGTTATGCAAATGAGTGGCAATTGCATTTTGAAGAGCATCCCACAGTTTAATTACATCATAATTGCAATGTAACACTTTAATTACCATATGCATCACAAAATCATGAGCACTGTTTCTAATCTCTTCGCTAATATTTCAAATCAAAGAGATTGCACAGAGGCCAGTATCGCGCTGCAACACTGCAAACAGAAATACCGAATACATCCTAACGCAGCAGCGATGCAGGGTCCGGAGGTCGGGAAGCTGTTCTCGGCATCCTCGCACGGCCGTGCTATTAGCAGATGGCTGGATGAGTGTCCTTGGCTGGCATCTCAAACCACATCCAGCCGTCGGGGATTTGCAGGAGACGGCGCTGCGGCTGCACACGTCGGCGCGTGCCTGCGGCTGGCGGCCAGCCTGCGAGCCGGCCGAGGCATGCGCTGCCAAAGGAGCAAGGGCAGACCGGAGCAGCGGCGTTAGCTGTCGTGCTTTGTGGTGGTGGGCGAGAGGGGCGAGGTGGCCGCTCTGGTCACTTTAGGAAAGAAAAATTTTCTCAGAGATGCTGCAAAATGTTTGTTCGAGCTGAGGGAGCTGTTTCACTGGGCTGGCCCTGGACCCACTCAGTCTCCGTCCCCGCCTGGTGAGGCGGCTGCTCGGGTAAAGGGATGAAGATTTGTAAATGGCTGTTTTGGAAGAAGCAGTTTGATGAAAATGTTGCCCTTGATCCTCCCTTCCCCTCCCAGCCCAGGAAAATGAATTTCACGTTCTCCTTCTCACCCCTGAGAGGGAAACAATAATGCTTTCTGGAGCACGGCTTTAGCTGGAGAGCTGTGAATTTGATTTAAACCAGTTTATTTTGTAAATCTTCCCAGTTTGCATGCTTTATTTTTCCTCCCATCCAGCTTCTTTCTTTCCCCCGTAAAGGGACATCTAATAAGTGACTTAAGAAAAATAACAGATGGGCTTAACAACGGCCTAAAATTCATGACTGGGGACTCGGAGAGGACTGCTGTCAAGCAGCGATGTGTGCGATGGAGTGATGGATCGGGAGAGAAGCGTGCTGGGGAGGTGGAAGCACTCCCGTCTGCAGCAGTCCCTGTGCTGCCGCCGGCACGGAGCCAGCTGCGCCGGGAGGGGGCTCGGGGCTCTTGGCAGGTCCCCGTACCCGGCTCTCCCGCACCCCGAGGAGCCGTGGGGCCGGCTGGCACACGGAGCGGGGCCGGGGCTGCCGCCCAGCCCTTCACGTCGCCAGTGCTTTTGCTGCAGGTTGCAGATTGCTGGTTTGCTTTGCCGTGAGCTGGCAGTGATTTAAAATCATCCTGTGCTAATCCATATAAATTCTTTTAATCGTGGATTTAATCTTTTAAGCACACAGTAATTAAATTACACGCCAGTCAGATGCACGTCAACGTAACGCGTGAGGTTTGCAGCCCCATGGACAGCAGGGGAGAGCTTCAGGACAGCCAGCCCCGTGGCCAGGACCTTCGGTCGCTTGCTTCCTCCACTGTTTCCTTGTCATTATTTTTTCCCCTTCTCTTTTTCCCAGCCGCTCGGAGATCCCGGGAGGGGATGAGCTTCTAGAAAGTCAAAGGTGGGCATCACCTCAGCAGAGCAGGCTGAGGAACATCCCAGGAGAAGACCTTTCGTCTTGAGCCCCTCTAACCTGTCCCCAAAACCTCCCTAGATCCCTTGGGAGCCGCGTTGCTCCGACAGCATCACCCCATTGGGAGCACAGGCTGGCTGAGCCCCGGCGGTGGAGGCACGTCTCCCGCTTTATGTGTTTGCAGATGCCGGGAGAAGGAAGAGGAGAAACAGGGGAGGAGAAGGTAAAGCCCCAGCAGGAGCTAATGGCTGGGACAGGACCTGGAGCACTGCTCCCTGTGCTGGGGTACCCTCGGAGAGCGGGAGCAGACCCGGACGAGAGCTCCTGAGCTCCCTGTACAATTTGTGATCATTTATTCTCCTCCTTCGCTCCGCTGCCGTGGTCCTCACTCGCCCAGCTGGACGGTGCGGGATGCTTTGATGGGCTGGCGTTAATGGAGGAAAATACCGTGACATGAGAAGCACGCGAACAGGTTAAAGTTTGTGGTGGGAAGGGGAAAGTAGAGATGAACTGCTAGGTAGAGAGATGACTGGCTTTGGGAATGTGACAATTACTGTACTTAATATTTTTTTAACATTAAGAGCCAAATAGGAGCATATATTTAATTCATTAAAACAGTATGAAGTAGCTCCCTCCATCCCAACGCAGTTAATCGGTGCTCTACAGAGAAGTATCAGGAAATAAGTGTCTCCTAATGAAAGGGTCCCTGTAAGGTCAGCCTGCCGCTTGTTAGCTAATCGGAGACTTATTTGTTTTGCAAATTGCTCTCCCATTTTGAACCGCTGTGCAGTAATTTCCATGGCGGGGAAGCAGGAGAGAGTTCACGGGGCTGTTTTTGAAGCCCTCAATCTGTCACTGAAGTCGGATAAAAATAGCCTGGGAAAGAGAAGGAGCAGGCTGCTGGGTTTGTTCCAGGCAATCCAGCCCCATCTTCTGCAGCCGGGGCCGTCAGGGCCGAGGGGTGGCCCGAGGGCTGTCGCGGGCAGCACCGTCCCACACGTGCCAGGGGACCAGGGACTGCGTGCGACACTGGTAACCCCTTGCCTTGCCTGGCCGGGCACTGGGCACCGCTCTCCTGCCCTGCCCTTTCCAGCTCTGCCATCAGCCTCCCGAGGGAGTAGTGCTGCCAGGGCGTTGTGTGGTCCACGGGTGTCCTGCTGCCACTGCCCGTGTCCTCTGCCCAAAGACGCGTGTCATTAGATGCACAGAAGGAGGGTATCTGTGCAGAGACACGTTACCTGGGGTCATGGTGTGCCTGGTAGGTCTGGCAGAAGCGGCTCCGTGGGAGCAGGGGTTGTTCAGGGCAGGGATGCAGAGCACAAGCCGGCAGGACGGCAGGCTACAGACCAGTAATTGTGAGAAATTTTGGACAGAGGGTGAGCTGCATCGGCACCCCTTCTGCACCTGGAGAGCCTGAGGCAAATGCAAAGCCTGAATTAGCTCTTTAAACCCTTTTCCTTCTCTCCCCGAGGCAGCTGAAGCTCTGGCTGCTGTCCTGAAGCACGACAGGTCCACTGCATCTGGGGGTTCGTTTTTACCTCTGCAAGCTCACTTAAGAGGAGGCATCTCCCACCACGTGAGCACGGACAAGACCCTTCTCCCTTGCTCTGTTCAGTTATTTTACAGATGGGTCACAGAATGAGCTGGTTGACAAGGTGTCCCTTTGCATCAGGGTCCAGAGCTGTCCCCTGGGACACACAGGGCAGCTCCTCGCTTTCCCCCTCCTTTCCATTCTGCAGCTCCCGGCCCGGGGCACAGCCCAGTGGGGGGGGGGCGAGGAGGAGCCTGGGCTTTGCTTTTGGGAAACCGGGAAGAAAACCCACTTTTTTACTTTAAGTAAAAAAAACCAGTGATGTGTAAATTGGGCCTGTCATCCTTTCCTTATCAATTCGTCAGCTCGGGTTCAGCAGCCCTCCCCTGCCCAGGCTGCGGGTGATTGAGAGTCCAACGGCCGTCGCTGCCGATTTCGCTCAGATATTTAGAAATCAGGAGCAAGAACAAAATGCAGAAGCTCCCTGCGCTTGTGCTGGGGCTGCCCGCGGCTGTGCTGGGCGGCTGCCCCGGCTCTCCAGTGACCGACCTGGGGCACAGCAAATTGACCATGAACTTCTGGCAGTGGTTTTCCCCCAGTTTCAAAGCAGGATGACTGGGAGCACTGGGAGCAGACCCCGGCTGTCCTGACTGCTCTGCTGTTTCTGCTTGGCAGTTGCTTGCACATACAGCAGTGCAGTGACTGGGTGGGAGAGAGAACCTTTATTTCCCAATATCGTAGGAAAAAAATAGCCCACCCTAAAGTAATAAAGTCTATAGTGTAAAGAAAGCATTACGCTGAAGCAGATTTTTTTCCCCAAATGCCATGGAAATGGAGGAATTGCAGCAGCCGTATTTGTGTGCAAAAGAGAGGGGAAGGCAGATTCATTTTACAAGGTTATATTGATTGCAGCCAGGCATGAACCTGCAGCAAGGGGCCCCATGCAGTTCCCCACCCCGTGCTGTGCAGATCGGGGAGCGAGCTGCTCTCCTCTCCACAGGGCCGTTTTGCTTCAGCATCTCCCCAGGATGCTGGAGCACCCCCAGTGCAACATGCCATAAATCCTTAACTGCGAGGGGCGAGCGAGAGGACCGAGCACGTGTGATCCCCGGTGCTTGGGAGAGCGCAGCCCCGGCTCCTGGAACACAAGGCTTCATGCGCCAGCACGTGAATCGCCGGCGAGCTTGGGGTCAGTGTCGAGAAGTTCCCTGGGAGTAAAGAAAGGAGTGAACTTTTACTGGACTTTTATTTCTCTGCAAGAGCCCTCAGGGCTGCTTCTGCGTTTGACATCTGGGAAGAGCTCCTGGATCCTTCAAGATAATGAAGCTGATTCCTGCAGCTCTATCGACACGAAGAACGTGCTAGGAAGGAGCCTAGGAATAACGATGCCTTTCCCAGCCAATTAATAACACACGGCCTGCTGCCACGATCCCGGCCACAGCTACGGTAGGCTGGGCTGCCTGCCGTGTGGGAGACCAGAGGTGGGATCCTGCTCCACCTGAAGTGGTGGGAGCTTGGCAGACAGCAGGCGGTTTGTCCTTCTCCCCGGCACTGGTGGTTTCAGTGATGAGATCCTTGCAGTGAGCTCAGACAAAGCTGCGGGAGAGGGAGGGCAGGCTGCCCACAGCCCCATTTCCAGCTGGGCTGGGGGAGAGGTGAGGGCTGACATGGTGGTGGAGCAGGTCAAATCCAGCGGGGTCCCTCCAGCCCAGCCTTGGGGCTGTCTGGGGGCTGCAGTCCCAGCTTGGCTCTGATCCTGAGGGCATGGGGAGCTGGATGTGCTCAGAGCCTCCTCTTGGAGACCTGCCCGGTGCTCCCTGGTGCGCCCTTCCAGCATCTCCAGAAACCTTGAGTTTGGTTAATTCCTGGAGTAGTTTGTAAGAACTGGAGACAGCCCAGGAGGAGATGAGTGGCAAAGGCAGCCTGGAAGCATCAGCAACGCCCGTCTGCTGCACGAGGAAAGTCGTCTTGTAGCAGATGGGAGCTGTGAGCATCACCAGGTGAGTTTGGTGTCTCCTTGGTTGGTCCTCAAATGTTCTTGGTCCCTGGGATAGCTCTGCTGATTTGGGTTCACATTGGTACAGGTGAACCCAGTTACCTTCTTCGAGCACTTGCTGAACTTGCGTTACACTGTCTGGCCTGGGCATCAGCCTTTGCTGTGGGGGCTGAACGGACGCAGGCTCCTGGGGAGTCTTTTTTTCTTGCCACCAAGGCAGCTCTGCTTTCTACTCATGGATGGTGCTAGTAGTAGCTTCCATCTTCTTCCAGGGCAGCAGGGCACAAGCCCTGAGTGACCGCCTGCCATCGTAACTCATGGGATCTTGTTTTTCTCATGAGGACTAGACTTTGGGGCAAAGTTGCCCAAGCAGAAAGCAAGAGTCAGTCTCTCTCATGAGAACAGGAGTGGATTTTTAAATTCCAATGACCAAAGTTTCCTCCTAGAGCCCCTTTTCTCCTCTTCCCTAGGGAACAACCTCTGTTTGGCACCAACGCAGGTGCATGAACGGTCCCACCGCTGCCCGCCGTCATCTGAGCTACGGCATTTGCCACATCAAGCGTGAACCAAGGCTGACCTTCCTCTGCGTGCGAGGATCGGTGTACGTATATATATACATACATAACTGTCTCCACGAGGCGGTCTCTGAGCTTGAAAGCCATCTTTGCAGGGTCGTGCCCTGCAGCGTGGGGCCGGGAGCAGCTCTGTCCCTCGCTCGGCGCAGCCGGCCGGTTCCCCGCGCCGCCCGCATGATGCCGGGGCTCCGGGCTTCAATTGCAGGAGGAGGAAACTCTTCTCCTTGATCAGGAGGGATAAGAATAGCGAGCGGCAGGCGGCGGACGGTGGGGTGCGGATGAAAGGCGGCTGGCTCTTATTCTTCCCGCGCCCAGGGCGATCTGCCTCTTCTTTTTTCGAGTCATAATTGCATGCCACGCCGCAGACGAGTGTCGCACTCCACCAAAGCCGGAGCACCGCGAGGCCAGGACTCCAGGCTCTCCGTCAATGAGCGGGGAGGCAGAGAGGATGCTTTTGATCCTGCTCTTCTTCCTCTGACGTGCTGAAGAATTATTAGGCTCTGAGGAAGGTATTTCTCTGGCTCAAGCTTTCCCTTGCTCGGCAAAGGGGATCAACTGCTGCTCTGCCATTTGGAGAGGGCAGAGCGGCCCGCGGTGCCGGGCTGCGCCGGTGGCCTGCACAGCACCAGCCAATCTCGCAGAAGATGCTTGCTGGGCTCCGGGCCAAGTTCAGACCCAAAACCAACATCCCTGAGCCCCTCGCAGTGCCCAGCCATCACGATGGTGGACACTTGCGTGGCCTTTCCTGACTTTTGGTGGCTTCTGCTCTTAGATGTGCTGGAGACAGCCTTGTCTGGGGCACCGGAGCTCTCTGAGATGTTGTGCCACCTCGGTACTGAAATTCCCAAAACCGGTAGCTGTGGTGGGGCACCGTGGCCTCCCACTTTCCTGTGTTTTTTCAGGTGCTTCCTCTGGCTTTGCTTTCATCGTTTTAACACACACACACAGAGAGCATAAGGAGGCTCAAGCATCCATCTCCAGCAGCTGAAATCCAATAATTACCCAGCGTAACCCACCTGGAGAAGTGTTCTCGGCTGGTCAGCAAATTGTGAAGAAATTCACTGCATCCTTTAGAGCAAGAAATTATCCTGGAGTGTAAGTTATGACTGCGGTAGCCTTACAGGTACAAAAACTAAGAGGGTGAGTGAGACCAGAGATTTAAATGACGCACTAGAAAAATTTGAGCAGGTGACACCTCGATCTGAGACGACTTTATCTGGGGGGTTTCCTTTTGGCTGAAGGGGACCTGGCAGCAGTGTTGGAAGGAGATGAAAGGGAAAAGCCCTGGCGCTGGTGGTAACGACAAATGGGGTTGGAGGTAGAAGAACAGCGGGGAAGCCTGCGTTGCCTTGGGACGTTGCTTGCAGGGGGTGATGCCCTGCAGCTCCATCCCCTTTGGCAGCAGGTTGGGGGTTCCCGGGGGGCCGCGGGATGGTGCTGATCTCTTCCGTGTCATCCCTGTGCTCAGGTCCAGCTCACTGAGGGTTGGAGAGGTGCTAGGTGCTGCTCAAGGGAGATGCCAGGAGAGTTTGGGTCCTGAGAACAGGTCCAGTGGGTGACGGCAGGGACCATCTTCCCCTCAAAAGCACCCTGCATCCCCTAAACCTCATGCTGCTCGCTTGGTTTGCCGTGCCAGCCTGTCCCTGCCTCTCTGGGGACGGCAGCAGCGCGTGTGGGGGGCACCGTGCAGCCGTCCCCGCTCAGCCAGGCGCCAGCGGCCGCAGCTCCCAGCCCACGGGCAGGCTGGTGGAGGGACTGACTGAATCTCCAGCTCATTAAGTGTCCCATTGTGTTCGCTGCACGTCCCAGACAGGCACCTAATGAATGCCGTGGAGCCCTCGGGGTTAATGAGAGAGATGCCAGGAGGATGTGCCGGGGCACCGACAGTCGCGGGTGACCGCAGGAGCCCGGGAGCATCGCCTCGCCTCGCCTCGTCTCTCCCAGGCAGAAATCCAGCTGTTGAAATCCTCCGAAGCGCGGCTCCTCCCCGCGTTGGCGTGATGCAGTTTAGCTGAGCACAACATCATCCCTACAGCTGGCTGGTATTTTTTGGGGGCTGTGTTGTCCTATTTTTAGGAAATGCCAATATGGATTGGGAACTTTTTTTGGGCCTGGGAGGAAAAAGGTCAGCTTGAACAAATTTCTCAACCTGAACTGAAAACAGAGAGGGGCAAAACAGTTTGCTAGCTGTTTTCCAGACAGGCCTGCTCCAGCTTCAGATGGCAGCTAATTAAAGTGCTGACATTTTAAGACATGATGATGCAAAATCTCTTGCTTTGAGCCAAGTCTGGGCCCTTTTCAGAGTTCAATTCACACATTTGCTGCCCAGAGTCCCCAGGAGCAGCATAAACAAATTAAGGGAGAGGCAATGGGTTGTTTTTAATGTAGTTTTTTTTCTTAAGGTGCGAGCAAGTTTTTAGCCTTTGGAAGAATGCCGTAATGTCAGACTGCCTGGGCAGAGATCTCCGAAAAAAGCTGAGCTCTGTGGCAGAGGTGCCTGTGAGGGTGTTTGAGTTTTGGCTCTGCTACGCGTTACCCTGCTCGGGCAGGGGGAACAGGGGAGGGGGAGTCCCAGCCCCATGGGACGGGGGGCAGGGGCAGGAGAGCAGCCCGCACCCCAGACACTGTAGCTTCACCCCCGCAGCTCTTCCCTGCACAAGCAGAGTGACACGAAATCCCACCGTGCCATTTTCCAGAGGGCTGGAGGTTTTTGGGGTACCCCTGGGAGGGGAGGAGCAGGCGGGCTGCGGCAGTGCCGTGCCATCTGCCGTGTGCCGTGCCGTCTGTCGCCAGCGGCGCAGAGGGGAGACGTGGGCTGCGAGGCCAGGGCTGGCTGGAAGGGAGCGAGCTGCAATCAAGAGATGCATCGTGGCTGTTGGGCTGCCTGTCTCCTAAGTGCTGCATCGTGCAAAAGTCGGCTTGGCTCAGTGGGGATGCGGGAGATGATTTGGGGGATGAAGACACTGTCCCTGTGGGGCGGGAGGGGGCTGGCAGGAGATGGGGAGCTGGCAAAAGGGGAAAGAGCCCGACTGATCCCAGCTGCTGCTGCAGTTTCTGGCTCCAATGCAGTGTTTCAGGGCTGGGGGTGAGCATGCCACCCCACTAGGAACATCCCCAGGCTTGTTTCCCAGGAGGAGCCTGTCCGCACCAGCCCTAGGGATACTGATGCACCAGGCGAGGGGGTGAGCGAGATGCAGAGGGGTGGATGGACAGACAGATAAACAGGTCTCGGTAGGCTGATCTGGAGGGAGGGGTTGATGAGGACACGGGAGAAATAGCTGGTGGGAATGGCGGGGGGAGCACCCTGCTGAACAACACAGTCTGGGGGCTGCCGCAGGGCCGATGGTGCTCCCCCTCGCTCTGGACATGAAGGGGCTTGTGCAGGCACTGCTGGGGGACGGTGGCCCCCCCAGAGTGGGTCCAGTGACACCAGTTTGCCCTTGCCCACCAGCAGGCTGTGCCTGGGGAGGCGGGGGAACATGCCAGCCGCCGGGATGGGAGTGGGGCGGGTGGGTCCCACCGGGCTGTGAGGGGCACATGCAGGGATCGATCCCATGGGTGAGATCCGCAGTGTTGGGGGGAGCTGGCCCGGGGCGTCCCCCCGGCGCAGAGGGTTGAAAGGCTCAGCCATCTCGGTGCAGAGGCCCTGTTGCTGTCACAGCCCCGAGCTGGCTGGAGGCTACAGCTGCAAACGCTGCCCTGGGGCGAAATGCTGGCGCTGGGATGCAGAGCCTGTCCCTGGCAGAGGCCTCTCAAGGCAAACCATCCCATTGCCAGGGATTTCAGGCCAGAGGGATGGTGGGTGGCAGGCAGGGTCTGCCTTTTTGGGGTTCCCAAGGCACTGAGTTGGGGTGCAGTGGGGCATCCTAGCCCCTGCTGCTGCTCTGCTTCTGCATGAGCAAACCTTCCCGTCCCCTGCCCTCTCCAGGGTTAATCCTCAGCTGCCTTCCCGTGGGGATGCAGCCCCCAAGTCCCCACTTGGATGTTTCCCTGCTCCGCCACAGACCCCTCTGTCTGCCGGTGGCCAGGAAAGGGCTGTAGGAGAAAAACCTTCCTCTTCATGTGAAGGGAGCTGGCAGGTCTCTGGTGTCGGCAGGAGAGGGATGGGTCAGCGGCAGCGTTCAGCTTTGAACTCCCTTTAAATCCCCGCTCCTCGCAGCCACCCCTCGTGCAGGGTGGCCGGGTGCACGCTAACCCAGCTGAGCGGGCACCCACGGAGCCCCGCACGGCTGCACTGGTGCTGCGGGGGCAGCTGGGCTCCGGGGAGCAGCAAGTGGCCGTGCGGGGTTCAGCCCCCAGCTCCTTACTAATAAAAAGAAACCCAAAATGTATCAGGAGAAACTATTTTATTAGCTCAGCGAAGAGGCTAAGCACCGTGAGCTCCGCCACGCAGCTATGTTCACCCCTGGGAAGCTGCCCCGCCGCAAGGTTGGTGCGAGGCTGAAGGTGAGCTGGCAGCCTGTCCCCGGCAGAGACGTTTTCTGCTCCGTCATCCTGAGTTTTCTGCTCTGCTTTGCCAGACTGTTCCAGGGAAGGCGGCTGGTGCCGCATGGCGCGTTCTCCCATTGCCATCTAGCGTCTGCTCCGGCGGCCCCGGACGGTTATTTTAAGGCATCAGAGCTTATTTATTGCAGAATGATCTTTGAGGGCCAACAGGCTGCTCCAGCTGATTATTAACAGCGGTACCTGCAGCACGGATAACTAACTGGTGAGTGCACAGGTTGGGCTTGATTATTTTTTCTATCGTTCCCGTTTCGCACTAAAAGCTCATCCTGGCACGATGGAGTGCGAGGATGCGATGACATGTCCGGGGTGATTAAAGTCTTTCAGCCTTCAGCCACTTGTCTTGTAGCCCTGACATCACCTGAGGTTTAATCACTCAGAAAAGTGCTGTCATGTCCTATTGTCGCCGTATTGGGAGCACGACCTCTTTCCCATTTAGCTGCCATTTCAAAATAATATAACTTGCCAGGGGACAGGCATGACTCAGGAGACTGGTAATAGGATATAAAGACTTTGACCTGCGGGTTGCCCGTTTGAATGCCGTCAAGGTCAGCGGCAAGGGCAAAGATGTATTTGCACAACGATTATTTGGCTAAAAGACCCAATACGGACGTAACTGGGACCCTTCGCGACAGTCAGCAGGGGCTGAGCGCTGGGTTGCGCTCTGCTCCCACTTTGAGAGCATCCCGGGACCCTGACCCCTTCCTGCCTGGGTTTTAGGACCGGGTGACTGCCCACGGTCCCCTCCAGCTTATGATTTTGCTCTCCACGTTCTTCCCTTGCCATCATTGCAGGGACATGGTCTGGGCAAGACCGGGAACTTCTGCCCTCATAGGGCCAAAGTGCCACAGCACATCTCCCCTCTGTGCCCCTCTCATTTGCTTCCCAGTGCAGAGGAAGGTTTCGTGGGACAGGCGTGCCCTGGCACCCTGCTCGCCGTGTCCCCTTCCCTGCTCACGACCATCAACTGCGATGATTTAGGTCCCTGCTAACTTCATCCCCATCCTCAGCCACCACTGACCATGGGAATTTATCTCCTCAGTAGCAAGCCATCTCATCGAGTCAGTTTGATTCCATGATTAATTAAGCTCTCCCTAGAAAAGAGGTTACTCCCTGCAGTCTCACTTATAAATATTAGCAGATTAATGGGTCCTGGCCATGTTAGATGGCCATTACCAGGCTGGGCCGTGGAGGGTTTGCCTGCTCTTGTCCAGGCAGTCCTCGAATACGGACTTGCCATAGGAGAGCTGCTGAACAAACCCGGCACATCTGCCACCCACTGTCCTGGCCACGGGAAGGAAACCTGCGCCAGGGGAAGCATTAACATCAGCGGCTGTTAGGGCAGCTCGGGGCTGCTGCTGATGCGAGACAGCGAAAGGGTCGCTCAGCGCCTCTGTGCTGGGGGCCGGTGCTGGCGGTGCCGTGGGGTACGGCACATGGCTGCTCTGGGCCGCAGCTCCCCTTGCCCCGCGGTACCCGCAGGTCCAGCCGCAGCAGAACCGCAGCCCTGCGCCGCTGCAGCGTCTGCTCAGTGACGCTGGATCCAGACGCGTTCGCCTGGCAGCACCGCTCTCCCCGGGTGCCGCAGCCCCCTCCTCATTAGACCGCTGCCCTCACCCCCTGCTGTACCAGCAGGGTGGTTTAATTGCTGTCAGCCTCGTTAGCAGTGCCGCCTTGTCACCATCCTCCCTTTAATTGTAGCCTCCCTCCTTCCCCAGCCGTGCTGCATGAAGTGCTTTGGGCTAGAACCTCCCCAGGGCCCCGTGGGAGCTGTTAAAAACGGGGTTTGGAGCCGTCTTGCCCCTCTCCCTTCCTGCTGAGCCCCCAGCTGCGGTGCTGGGGCTGCACTGGCTCTTCCCACGTCTGCTGGGAGGTCGGAGGTCAGTCCCATGGCGCGTGTCCTTGAGCCACCGGCATCCGCAGGACCTTTCTGCAGTGCCCTTTGCTGGCACTCCCTGCCTGAGGGGGAGGCCAAAAAGGTGTGGGAGCCCCCCTAGGAAATCCCTGGGGTTTTGGCAAGACTCCCAAGGTCTTGGCAGCGTGGGGAGGTGGCGACCGCCCGCGTGAGCCCCAGGATGGGGGAGTGCAGGTCGCAGCACGGGGAGCCACGGGCCGGTGGATGGGGCAGGGACGGGGGCACCAGTGCTGACCCAGGCACAGAGCAGCCAGTGTGGCCGCAACAGCGATGGATGCTCATGCGACTTCCCCAGTGGTTTAGCCAACATGCAGCCTGCTCTGTGTGTTCAGTTTTCACTAATCTGTTTGGTTTTTTTAATTATCTGCAAACAAGGTTCCGCCGCCTTTGAATAACGATGGTGCTGGGTAAAGGGAGCAAGGGGCGGCTGGTCTGTGCAAACAGCGCTTCCCCGCCGCTCACCACCCGCTCTGTAACTTCACCCAGGACCTGTTTTTCTGTATTTATCCAGCATCAGTAATGGGATTCCGCCCTGCTAACCAGCATCTGCATGCAACAGCACCAAAAGCAGAAGCGATGCCTGCTGAGTTAGTGTGTATGTAAAAGCCTTTGCAATCATCTTGTGCTACAGACCTGAAGGAGGGTTTAAATATAAGGCTCTTTAATAAGATGAAAATATTATATTATAATATATGTATTATATATATATTCCCCACTGGTTTTCTGCTTGCTCTTTCATGCTGCAGGAGCCCTCGCGTTGTGTCGGGGCCCGGCTGTCTGGGGGCTGACACGTTTCCCAACCGCACCGACCGCCTCCCCTCCCTGCGCCATCAGCACAATATCGGTAACGTTGCAGGGGCTCAGCGCCGGCCAGCGCCGCTCGGGAGCAGCTGCTGGCCATGCGTGTTTGGGCTATGTCCCCCAAAACTTCCTCAGTTGGACTTTTTTTAAAAAAAAAAAATCAAACTTTTCAGCAGAAAACCCAGCTGTTGCTGGTGGTTTCACCTGACTGAAGGTGAAGCAGAGACCTCAGGACCTGCCTGGTTGCTGCAGTGCCTGAGAGCGGGGTTTGCTGGGACCCTGCGAGTCTCTGGAGCTGGTGAAGCTCAGCAGATGGAGAACGGCCGTGTGCCTGTGGGGTCCTTCTCCAAAGAGAGGACCCAGGCAGCTCACTTTTCACAGCACAAATGTAAAACACATTTCCTTCCTTGACTGTAATTTTTAATCCAAGCCAATTACCCCCAAACGCATGCTGGCCACCCGGCACGCCCCAGCCTGGCGGCTGGCATCCTCAGCAAAGGCACCCGATCCTGGAGAGGGGCTGGAGAAAGCGGGAACGCATCACCAGCGTGGTGCCGGGTGGCTAAACCTGCAGGAGCCACTGGCGGAGGGACGGGAGATGCTTTGAAATATCACCCAGCAATGCCCGTGGCTTCCCGGGGAGCTGTGCTGAGGGGGTGAAGTAACAGGCACACGGTTTGCTGTGCTTCACATCTGCAAAATCTGTCAAGGAAGAGACCAAAAGGACCAAAAAAGCTCTGAATATTATTATTATTATTGTTGTTGTTATTTTACAAAGTGGAAAAACTTTCCTTGCAATTCCAAAACCTTCCAGCAAAAAGCATCATGCCGGTGGCCCAAGGAAGCGTTTTGCTTTTCTGCAGCAAATTCTGTCTAACGACAGCAAAACTCCCTGCAAAGCG
This sequence comes from Balaeniceps rex, assembly GCA_013401315.1. NCBI lineage: Eukaryota > Metazoa > Chordata > Aves > Pelecaniformes > Balaenicipitidae > Balaeniceps > Balaeniceps rex. The sequence goes on along the minus strand of VYZW01018961.1, from coordinate 15,850 downwards.
GGTGGGCCGGACGGAGATGCCCCACGCAGGGCAGGCACCCCGTGAGCTTTAGAGCAGTGGCATCCCCTGACAGCAGGCAGAAGAGCGCTGGTGGTCTTACCCCTGACAGGCATCGGCACAAAGCGCCAGTGCCCGGGAAGAAACCCTGTGCCTCGGTGTGTGCAGCAGGAAAATGGGTATAATCCTATTTACCTGTATCCTCTGGAGCTGGCTGTGGTGTTTGATTCATGTCAGCAGCTTGGCTGGTGACTCCTGGATGAATGACGCTATATAAATGCAAAGTGTTATTAATATTTCATGTTGTAGTGAAAATGTACTAATGGGGCTTGTTCCTGGAAGATAAAGTGCTGCCGTTAATTCACCTCCACGTGCCCAGCACCGTGGACTCGCACGGGCAGGCTGGTTTTGGCTGGCGGAGGGTGCAGCCTTCGGCACCCCCCTTCTGCCTCTGGCAAACTGAAAGCTCCAGCAAATTTAAGCGGTGGGGCGGCAGCTCTGGCTGCGGCAGCTCGGTGCCCACCCTGAGGGTGCACCACAAGCCCCCGGCTGCAGAGCAGGTGCCCTGCTACCCGCCACAGCTCTCGCTGCCATCAGCCCCGTCTGCTGCTCGGGAGGGAGGGAGGGACGGCAGCGGGGCAGCTCCTGCCTCTTGCTTCACCTCCCTCTGGTTTTCTCTCTCCCTGTTTGTTTTGTGCCTCCACCAGGTATTTGCCAGGCGGACGGGGACTGATCTCCACTCTGGCTCAGCCGGACAATCCTGCGCAGGACATGGAGGAAAGCTGCGTGGCCGCTCGCCTTCTCGTCCTGCTGTCAAAGCAGGGCAGGGGGACGAGGGGGGTCATGGTGGCCGTGCCCACGCTCCCAGAAGGGCCGTCGGGTGCTGTGGAGCGGTGGAGATGTGCTCTGCCTGGAGCCCAACGCCGGCAGAAACTGCACATCACGTCTGGCAGCTCCCCAAAAGAGGGGGTTTTAGCCCAGAAAGCAGCAAGCTACAAGAGTCCCTTCAGACACCCGTGAACCTGGGGGTGCCTGGGGCAGCCCGCTCCCCCCACCCACCGCTGGGATGGGTGCTGCTCCCTGCCCTCCCTGCCTGCCCCGGGGGGACGCAGCCCCCGGGAACCCCCTTCCCGGCACAGCCACTGCACAGGCGTGTTAAAAAAAAAAAAATGGCCTTGTTTGATTTCAAACTGCAGAACTCTTCCCTGGAGCCATCCGCAAACAGTGGTAATTTACTTTACAGCTGTTTAGATTTGTTTCTCTACTTTTTTTTTTAAACCCAGCGGAATTGCAAATGAAACGTGTGTTTGCTCCTCAGATGACTCCGGCCGTACCTGAGCTCTCGCACCCCACGCAGCAGCACCCGCTCCTTGGACCCCCACCCATCTGACCCCCACCCTTGCGCTGTGCTCCCCGCTGCACCCCAGAGCTGCGAGCCGGGGGTCAGGCCTCAAAGAGGGGGTGTTCTGAGCTGGGGGCTCCTCCTGGGAGGGCTCCCAGGCTCTGGTGACAGGGAGGAGGTGATGGGGAAGAGATTTAGGCCAGCCTGCATGTGAGGGGAGCGAGGAAAAGTGGTTCGTTAATTCCCGGTGAAATAATCAACTGCTGCCCACTCGTCAGAAGGTGGGGAGGGATAAAGGCTCTTCTTCAGCTGTTGCCATGGTGCAAAGTTTGAGTAAAAAGGGATTATAAGGTGAGGTGTTCGGCTGAGCAGCTCCCGGTGCCTCGGGCAGGTGCTCCCAGGGCTTCGGCCATGTCACCGCTGCAGGTCTGAGCAAGCAAGGACGGGCACAGGGAGGGGATGGAGGGACCCCAGGCCGCGCTGGGCATCCCGGCATTTCTGCGGCAGCTGGGGCAGACACCCTGAGCATGCCCTCTTCCCCGCGGTGGGGCAGCCGATGCAGCCCTTCCCTGCCCTGCAGCAGGATTGGGCCCCTGCGTGCTGCAGGGCAGCCCTTCGCCCCAGGAAATCTGGCAGCCTACGGGACACGTGGGGATCTGCCTTGAACGCCATCCCTTCCCTCTGGGAATCTCCTCCTCGCTCTCAGGAGCCCAGGGATGACTCACGCAGCGCCGGCGCCTCTCGCACCGGGTGATGCGCTCCTGCTGCGGGCAAGCACCAACTGGCAGCAGCGCCGGCCTCGGCAGAGGGACGCCCCGCAGGTAAGCGGCATGAAAACACTGCTCTGCTGCGGCCCCCGGCCCTGGTAAGGCAGCGCTGGGGCTGGGGAAGGTGCGTCTGCCACATGCCGCAGAGCCCGACCCGATGCCAGGGTGATGGGTGCATCCTGGGCTGCTGTCGGAAGTGTGCACGGGGAAGGAGAAATCTGGGGTTTGCATGTGTGTCCCCGGGGACCACTCCGGTGCTGCCGGCTCCCACGGTAGGTCTGTGCCCGGGGAGCGTCTGTGGCCGCCCCAGCCCCGTGAGCAGGCGCGTCGCAAGGGCCGGGCTGTGTGGAGCAGCGGGATGTGTTCTCCCCCGAGAGCTCTGCCAGCGAGGGGAAATCTTGTTATTTTACTGATAGGTAAAATGTTTAAGGAAAGTCGGTGCCAAACGCAGCCCTGGGAGTCCCGCTTGGCTGCGGCCCCACGCCGCATGGGGCACGTTTACTGGCACGATGCAATCCAGGGTCAAACCAGCTGCTCGGGGTCCTGGCGCTGGTGCGGGCTGAGATCAGTCTGAGCTGATGAAAATTGGTTATTATGGCCGCCAAGCGCTGGGTCAGCACCTCGGCGTTGCCGGGGCTGTGCAGCCCCCCCAGCTTGCCCATTGCCTCTGCTCCACGGTGTCCGCTCGCCGTGCTGTGCCGTGCCCGGCGTGGCCTCCCCAGTGTGTGGGCACAGCGTGGGTTAGCGCAGGGCTCCTCCCACGCTGCCCGGGCGGGGGAGTTGAGGTGATGGCAGATTCCAGCGATGGGAGAGGACGCGGCAGAGGAGCCGCAGCGCTGCCAGGTGAGTCATGCCCCAGCTGCTCCTATTTGTTGTCTGCCGGGGCCAGGCCTGGCAACATAAGGACAATTAATAACAAATACCTGGGCAACGGGGCGAGAGATGGGGTGGGTGGTGCAGGATGGCGGGGGCTGAGCCAGGCATGGACCGAGCCGGTGGTGGCTGAAGGATGCTTTTGCCATGGCAGAACCAGGAAGCTTTTCCAGGTCCCCACGACCCCGGAGAGGGGGATGGTGCCCTGCGGAGACGCGTTGCCCCGACCAGGACTGTGCCGGGGCACATGTTGGTGTGTGTCCCTGCATGCAAGCAAAGGCCAGAGGTGGTCCTCGAGGCCACCCGGGTGGCAGCACGGCTCCGATGGGGACCCATTGCTGCATCTTCGGTGTCACTGTATCTTCTCTCCTCCCAGGCTAGCTGACGGGATTGGGGAACCATGAACTGGGGGGTGTTCGAAGGGCTCCTCAGCGGGGTCAACAAGTACTCCACGGCCTTGGGCCGCATCTGGCTCTCCGTGGTCTTCGTCTTCCGCCTGCTGGTCTATGTGGTGGCAGCCGAGCGGGTCTGGAGCGATGACCACAAGGACTTTGATTGCAACACGCGGCAGCCGGGCTGCAGGAACGTCTGCTTTGACCACTTCTTCCCCATCTCCCACATCCGTCTCTGGGCCCTGCAGCTCATCCTGGTGACCTGTCCTTCCCTCCTAGTCATTATGCACGTGGCCTACCGGGAGGCCAAGGAGCAGAGGCACCGCGCCGCTGGCGGGGACGACTGCCACCGCATCTACCCCAACCCTGGCAAGAAGCGGGGGGGGCTGTGGTGGACCTACCTGCTCAGCCTCATCTTCAAGGCCAGCGTGGACGTGGTCTTCCTCTACATCTTCTACCACTTCTACAGAAACTACACCCTGCCCCAGGTGGTGAAGTGCGAGCTCTCCCCCTGCCCCAACATGGTGGACTGCTTCATCGCCCGGCCCACCGAGAAGAACATCTTCACCCTCTTCATGGTGGTCACCGCCTGCGTCTGCATCGTGCTGAGCCTTGTCGAGGCCGCCTACCTGATCGGCAAGCGGTGCCGCGAGTACCTGCTGGCCAGGAGCAGGGAGAGCCGTCGGCACAGCCAGGACTGTGCGCTCTCCCACGCCGAGCCCGCGGGCATGGGGGGGCAGGTTTTCCATGGGGCAGACTACAAACCCGCCACGGCCTCCATCTCCTCCACGGCCTCCAGCCCCGGCACGCTGACCGAGGACGAGGCTCTTCTCTAGAGCTGCCCAGGGGAAAGCAGGAGCCGCTCACCTGCCCTGCACCCTCCTCCTCCTCCATCCCCCGGCACAGGAGCGCTGGGGGTGGCAGCACCTTGGAGTCGGGCTGTGCCCGAGGGCTCCCTGCCTCTCCTGTCCTGGGGAAGGCAAGTTACATCGTTCTGCTGAATTTGGGGTAAACCCGGGTGCTGTGGGATACGTGTGGTCCCCGGGAGCCGACAGGGACCAGCAGCTCTGCGGCGGCTGTGAACCGGCAGTGGTGCCCAGAGGTCAAGCTGTCCTAGCCAGGCTGGCTTAGCTGGTCCTGAGGGTATCCTTGCAATGAATAAAAATGTCTGTGCCTCGGAAGTGATGGCCAAAGCGCTTGTTCTCCTGCTCCTTGGGCACAACACTGCTAAGAGGGGAGTAAGGGCTGCACCGCTCCCACGGGCAGCTCCGGGCTGGGTCTGGACCAGCTGCGGTGACAACCCACCGGCTGGAGGCTCAGGTCAGCCGGAGAAAAGCCACTGAAAATCAGAGCAGCCCCTGGAGCTGGGCACGAGCGATGGCTTTGGCCGGGGGCAGGAGTGCCACAGCCGGGCAGGTGGGTTTTGGGACGCACGGGGTGTTACGAGGTCTGTGCTGCCCGGCGAAGGGCTCGTCCTTGCACCCAGCAAGTCAACGGCGAAACTCCTGATGCGTTCGCCAGGCGCTGGATGCAGGCGAGCAAGGAGGACAGTTTAATTATCTCCCTGTAATCCCAGGCTTTAAAAAAGAAATTCTTGATTTAAGATGGGCTGCTGGGCACAGGTGGGCACACCCAGAGGCATGAACATCCCCGGGGACCTGCAGGCAGCAGAGCCCTTTGCGGCTGTGGGCTGCCAGGGCCAGGCTGGAGCCATTTAAACACCTCACAAATTTTCAAACCAGCTCGGAGGTGGCGGGGAAGAGGGGCCAGCCAGGACAGGCACCCTCAACCCCCCCAGGGAACTCCTCTCTGTATCCCTCGCCCTACATAAGCTGCTCCGCAGGTGTCAGGGCCATTTCAGGCTGAGGTGATTGTCATTAATAGCACTCATTAGCGAGTGGGGACAAGAGCACGTGCTTGGTGCAGCAGCCACCATGGCGAAGCACCGGGGTAAGGATCCGGCCGGGCAGGCAGAGCCTGCTGTGGGCTGCCGGCTCTTCCTGCCCAGCCAGAGAAAAACACCCGAGCAAAACAGCCAAGTAAAGGAGAGGAAAAACACCCCAACCATTGATTAAACAATAACATTAAATGGCAGAATATGATCTCGTTTATTGCTGTAATGTGTCGTGTTCTGCCGTGACTCAGGCGGCACTGCAATTTCTAAGGCCATCAACAGTAACTGAGCATTAACCGGGATGAATAATTAACAATAATTTCATGGCAAATGCACTCGTAAGTAACATTAACATTGAACATGCAGCTCGATCTGTTACTGGTTTCACTTTATTTAGAGGGTGTGATTATTATTTTTTCCATGAGCACCGGCAGCCCTGGCACTCGCTGGCTCTGCCGCAAAGGAAACGGCGCGGGGGATGCCCCCGTGTCAGGTCGCTGCAGCTACTGCCGCTTTGCAGCACGTCTGACCCAATACCAGCTCCCACCCGAGACCCTCGCGGGGCAAAGCTGAGCTTCCCAGAGCCCACCCTGGGGAAGGGGACCAGGCTGGATGCGGTGAAGGGGGAGGCAGAGGGACCGCTATGGCCGCGGGAGTGCTGAGGGCAGGCAGGACTGCAGCGCTGCTGGACGGGAGGGCAGGGACCAGACCGGCCTCCCCAGAGGGTGGGGATGGTGGAGGAGCCCTGGGGGATCCCTGCCACTGGCCCGGGACCCTCTGGGCACGTGGTAGCTCCTTGTGAAGACACTGGTGAGTTTGGAGACCTTTGGGGTAAGAGAGGCAGATGGTGAAATACAGGTGGATTTCTTCCATCTCCTCTAAGCGAAGCTGTTCTGATCTCTGCCTTCCTTCCGTCTGCTCTCGCTGCTGTGCTTGCTGGATTATCCACCTGCAAATTTTCTTTGCTGAAGCCTTTAGCATCAGAGGATACAAACTGTTCTTTGTGTGCAAGCCATTGCCTCTGATTTAAAGAGCTAGGGCTGGGCTGTTTGTTTTCAAGCAAGGTTGGCCGCTGTTGATCAAGGCTGTCCTCGATTAGCAAAATCCAGAGGTGTTCCCCAGCTGCAAGTGCTAATCGCTGCGGAGATGAGACCCAGAGCAACCACCCTGCCTGCCCCGCTTCCACACATCAAAGCAGCAGCCGGAGTTGCTGCCCGTTGCGAGAGACCTGACGATCCAGTTGCCATTTGTTGTGCTGCTTTATCTTGCTCCGAGCAAGCATTGCAGCGGCTCTGCAAAGTGCCAAGTGTCTTGCACCATCCGGGCTTGGGATCAGGAGCGGCTGCTGGACAAACGGGAGCATTTGTCATCTTCTCTCTGATGTGTTTCTGTGCTCTGCACCAAGGGGAGCTGAGGTTACCCCCACTGGTGTTGCAGTTTCGGGGGGGCTGGAGACCATGCCGCCTCCTGGGACACAGAGCTCTGGGTTAAGAGGCAGGACCGGTGTTGGTGGGAAAGCAAATAAACCAGGGATGTCACAATAAAAGCTGAATATTTCCCAGGCTTTGCATCATCATACAGGGGATTGTATTTGCTTGTGGGGTGCCCGGAAGATCCCCTGAATTTTGAGGAGAGGGGATTTAAGACAAACCCATCACTAACTCCAGCCCAGCCAGGGATGTGGAGGGGTTCGTATGCGTGGTGGCCCAGGTCGGGGCAGCCTCTCCTTCCCAGCGGGGGCTTGTTTCTTCCCTGCCTGAAAACTGCCTGTTTGCTGGGAATTGGAGAGAAACTCTCTGATTTATGTCCAGCATGCCGGAGCGAGCGGCTGCCCCGGCTGCCAGCTCCCAGGCTCCTGGTGACTCCCGTGCCCCAGTGCTTGCGGAGGAGGTCTCGTCCCCAGGGACACAGCCCCGGAGCGGGACAGCCGGGATGGCCGGGATGCTGTTGGCAGGCAGGGAGCCGGAGACAAAAGGCAAGGCTGGGTGTCCCAGCCCTGGCCGGCAGCCGAGTGCTGCCTCCTGCGATGCTCCATGTAAGAGCCTTTTAAAGAGACTTTGAGGTTTTCCTGCTGGTTTGCTGGCCGCCTGCTCGGCTGCTCGTTTTTTTCCTTTATGGAGGACCCGAGGTCAGGACACTGGAAGTCACTGGGTGTTTTTAGTGTTCACATCTGGCACTGAAGCTTTTCACCGAGTTGGCGCGTGGTGACAGCAGGGTGACATACCCCAGGCACGTACCCAAAGCTCCTCTGAGGGCTCCCCAGTGTTGAGAGCTGCCAAACCACCTTGCCCCTGTGCCCGCACCGGATCAGTCGGCCAAGGGATGGCGAAGGGGGTGCAGGGACTTGTCCTTTGTTGGGACGCCCAAATACCCAGCTCAGTGCTGCAAAACACTGCAAAACACTGGGTGTTTCCATTCCCCACCCAGCTGCCTTAGGGGAAATCTTCTGCCCGTACCAAAAGGCACCTGAACTTTCTTGCCACGGTCATGTGGCCCCTCCTGAAATGCCAAAATTGCAGGTGAGAGGCTGCTGGGGGGATCCAGTCCTGCTCTTCACTTGGCCCTCACAGGGTTTTACCATGGGGCAGGGAACTGCTGCCTTCGCAAGAAATCAGACCTGCTGGCGGTTCTTGCCATCCTCCCTCCCTCCTGCGTTTTTCATCTCCAAGGCCACAGCCCCCAGATTCCTGCCGGAGCTTCTGCCACGCCAGCTCTCTACAGCAACATAGCTCAAATTCCTGATCCTGCCGATAGGACCATGCAAATGTCCCTGGCTCTGGCTGCTCCGGAGACTTCCCTTTGCTCTCGCCTGGGATGAGGGTGCCTGTGTCTGCCCCCTTCTCTGGGCTCACCCTGCTCCGCACCCCCAGGCTCCCACAAGGGTTTGCTTTGGGTCTTCTGGGCCCCCATTCCCGTGGCCTCTCCCTGCCACGTCCGCAGCCCAGCAAACTCCCACACACTTCATTTGACCTCCTGGAGCCAAAACGCTGCTGGGCGAGCGGCTCCTTGTCTGCCACGAGTGCGGGGAGCAAACCTCTCACAATGTCAAGCACCTGGCGGGGCTCTTCAAACGTGTCCCCGTGGGACGGGTGGCCCCAGCAAGGCGCCGCGTAGGGCTCCGCAGGCTAGGGAGCGCCTGGGAAAATGCTGTGGAGCGCTTGGCCCTGGGGTGTGCCAGAGCGATGCCGGGAAAGCCTCGGGGCAGCCAAGTGGCTGGGTAAACCACGGGTGAGCGGAAACACATTCCTGCCCCGGCCACGTCTGCAGAGCCATGAAATGGGGCTGCTCCCGGCCGAGAGGCTGAGCGGAGCACCCGGCTGCTCGGGCAGGGAGGGGATAACCCAGCCTCCTGGGAGCCACCGGTGCTCTGGGGAAAGGGACGGTCCCCTTAGGGACACATCCCGGGTCCCAGGAGGACAGGGCTGGAGGCAGCTGGCAGGGCAGGGTCCCGCCGCAGGGGTCCCTGCTGCCGTGCTCTGCCACCCAGTCTGTGCCGCGCTTTGGGAAAGGTCTCGACCGGGACGCCCCAGCGCTGGCAGGGCGGTGGCTGCAGGTTGCTGTAGGTTGGAGATACCGATGTGCTGTTGCAAAACTATTTAAACATTTTAAAAGTGGGCTATAATTGCGTAATTTGTGATTCTTAGCAACGGTTGCTGGCTGCCCTGTAGCTGGGGGGATGGTGTGAGCCCGGTGCCAGACCCCGGCTGCCCTGGTCTTGCCCAGGGTTTGCTGCCGGGTTTGCAGTGCCCATAGCCACCCGTGTGGGGGATGAAGCATCCATCACCTGGCAGGAGCCGCTGGCGTTGCTTGCAGAGGAATCTGGCTCCGTTGATCTCACTGCAGGATTTGACCCGCCTTTATTGTTCAACCTGAGCAAGTGCGTGCATGTGCGCAGACAAAAACCTCTACGGCAGCTGTTTGCCAGACTCACCCAGTCACTGGGTACAGAGCAAACTACCCTTCCCCTTCCCACACACACTCAGCGCTGCGGACAAAACCCGGGCACGCAGGAGGGCTGCAGACAACACCGTGGGAAAGAGCTTCCCCGCTCCGAAAGGTGTCTGGATCCGGCCACCTCCCTCTGGCTCTTTACCGGCTGGGCAGGTACCGCCAGTGCGCCGGGGCAGAGGCGCGGGGTGCTCACAGGGCTGCTGGGGACCTGCAGGTTGTGGGGGACAGACCCTGCGGTGCTAACGGGGTGCAGGCGGGAGCTGTGTTATGGCTGGGGCTGCTGTGCCCGCGGTGGCCGAAGGTGGGACCCCAACAGTGCACTGTGCCACGTTGGGTCCCCACAGGCAGTGCCGGGGTCCCTGACCCATGGGGCTGCGCACCCGGAGGGTGATGCAGAGGGATGGCATGGCGTGGCACGCCGAGGAGCAGGAACGGCCACCCCAGGCCCTGGTACTCCATCCCACCACCGTCCCCGGGGACTGAAAGAGGCTGAGACCCCCCCAGGAGAAGGTGCACAGCCCCGCTCTGCTCTGTTTGCACCCCAGGCAGGAGCTGGGTGCTTTCGGGCCCAACGCCCTGCACCCACGCGGGGCAGGACCCGGCGGTGACGCAGCGGGCTGGCATGCAGGGTGCTGGCGAGGGTGCCGGGCTTCACGGGAGGCAAACCAGTGCTGCAGGCAGAGCCGAGCACACCTGGAGCATTGTCCCTGCTTTGCCTGGTCACCATCCAGCACCGGACGGGCTGTGGGGCTCCCACAGCACCGCACACCACACCCCGGCGCGGGGCTCGGCGTGGGGCTCAACACGGAGCTTGCGCTCCCCTTCCTGCCCCGCCGCGGGTCCATGGCCAGAGCCGGCGCTGGGCTGAGCTGGGCAGGTGGGTGCCGGGCAGGTGGGTGCCGGGCAGGTGGGTGCTGGGCAGCATTGCCCGCAGGGCTCTGGAGATGGGGGCATGGGTGAATTGGCAGGCTGGGAGGGGGCACTGGCCCTGGGGGCATGCAGGGGCTATGGGCTCCACCACTGGCACCAGCTTTCGGCTGAGGAGGGGAAAGCAGCAGCTCCCCTCTCCCAATTTTAAAGCGAAGGGCTGGGCGTTGCGACTGCTCCCCACCCCGGCTGGCTGCCGCGGGTTTGCCGGGGAGGGGATCCCCCCGTTTCAGATGAGGCGGCGAGCAGAGGTATGCGGGGCTGGGCAGAGGTGCTGCCTTGGCACATGCTGGGACAGGAGCTCAGCTTGGCCCCGCTCGGCTCAGCCACACGTCTCGGTGCGTCCCCAGGCCAGCAGCGTGGGAGCGCGGCAGCGGGTTCAGGGCTTGCTGTGGGGGGGGTCCAGCCAGGGACGGGCTCCGGGCAGCCCCGCGGGCTCCGGGCAGTGCTCCAGGCTCTGTTCCTTCCCCGCAGCCCAGGGACGCCTCGCCGCGCTGTGCAGCCCTCCCCGGATGAGGGGACCCTGAATGCCCGTGTGCCATCACGCCCTCGGCCATGCCCCACGCTGGGCACTTCCCACCCCACAGCCCCCAGTGAGTGGGGAAGGAGCCTGAGCCTCTTCCAGGTACGTCTCGGAGAGCGCCGGGTCGGCAACGGGCAGCAGCTCCTCAGGAGTGGGAATGTGAGTGCGTGGTGCTGATTGACCTGAGTAGCTGGGATGGAAGGAATTAGCATTTGGGGTTGAACGAAGCTTTCGATCTGGCCTGAAATTGTCGCAGCCCATTTGCTCCTGGGCCATCCTGCGCTCCCCGGGCTGGTCAGCAGCCAGAAACAAAGCATTTGTCTGAAAAAAAACCCCATACTTTTCTTACACAAAACATCTCTTGTAGAAAATGCAGAAATAAAATGTAGGGGCTGGTGATATTTGGGATGTGTTTCCTCTGGAAGCATTTGCCCGCCATGGTGCCACCTCCCCAGCGGCACACGGGGTCCCCTGGGCGTCCTGGCCCCGGCCCCAACCTGCTGAGCCAGTCGTGGCTCCCGCAGGGCTTCGGCACATTCCTTCTGCTGGAGCCGTGCAAGCACCCGGTGCTGCAGACCCGCAGCAGCTCCGCGGGCGCAGCTGGACCGTTCCTGCGGCATGCGAGGATCTGGCCTGCAGCGTGTCCTCGCCGTTGGGCACAGACCTGCAAAACTTGGCAGTTCTCGCAAAACCAGACTAATTCTTGCAAACGCAAAGAGGCTGCAAAAAGCCTCCTCTGAGCATTGCTGGTGCTCGGCTCTGTCCTGAGAGGGCTCAGCCCTCCCTGCTTACCCTGGGATCGCAGGGTGCTTCGCTCTGATCTTCACCCCCACACCGCAAACCGCCCCGTGCTCCCATCAGCGGCTGTGGGCTTTACTCAAAGTAACTCCTTAAAAGCCAACGGTGCGGGGACGGATCCAGCCTGCTGTCCCGTGAAGCCCTGTGTCACGGGAGACACCTTTACAGCACGGAGTCAACAGCTGCCAACTCACCTCTGGGTACAAATCACCCAGGGTTTGTAAATCCAGGCGGCAATCAAGCTCTGGGTTGGGCTTAGCGCAGCACCTTCCTTGCACCGGAGCAGCCCCAGGCTGAGCCGCGGAGCCGGTTTGGCTGGCACGGGGCCTCGGGGCTGCCGGCAGTGCTGTCAGGAGCAGGGTGCAGGGCACCAGTGACGTGCATGGACTCTCGCTTTCAGCAGCCCCACTTTCACCCATGTTTAGGCTGCCTCGGGCGTCACCTGTGAGAGAGAAAACCAGTCCCTGGCGTGTCCTGGCATCCCAGCTCTGCAGCAGCCGCTTCGCCTTCGGCTCTCAGCATTAGCAAAGCACGGCGGCCGGTTTAGCCCGTTTTATTCATGAAACTGAGGCTCAGGGAAGGCTGGGACCAGCTGGGACCAAGCCTGAGATCCCCTGGAATGGGAGGGATCTCAGGACCTAGGATGCCCTAAAGGCAAAGGTCCCCATCCGGGAGCGTGCAGGGGAGCATGGCTGAGCCACACAAAACCCTGGGGAGGAAAGAGGATGAGCCTGGGGAGCGCAGACCAGGAGCCACGCTGGTCCGGTGCTGCGCCCCACGGGGAGCCAGCACCTCGGCAGCCAAGGGGGAGCTGGCAGGGCACTGGGGATCCATCCTGGTGGCCGTCAGCACGTGCCCCTGCGGGCAGTGGGGAAGAAGGAGGACGCAGTCAGGGATGGAAATGCGCTGCGGGTCCCCTCCCACCCCTGTGCCAAGGGACCTGCCAGCTCGTGGGGCTGGTGTCCACACAAACCCTTGCTTTGTGTGGACACCAGGCGCCCCACACAGCCGTCCCCGCCTGCCTCCCCTTGTTGATCCTGGCCCGCTCCAGGGGATTGCGCTGCCAATTTACACCAACGTGTGCAATCAGGCCGGGGACTTGGTGGCAGGGACTTGGCCGGGTGGCTCATCCCTTACGGCAAAGCCTCCGTCAGCAGGAAGTGCAGAGAGGTTGAGTCACCCCTGACTGTCACCGGAAGAGTGCAGGGCTGGGCTTTACCGTGCACGAGTGGGATGGTCCCCCCACCCCAAATGAGCGTAACGTGGTGAGGGAGAGATTCTGGCAGCTCAGTGGGATTAAGCGCAGCGAGAGATGAGCTGTCCCGTTGCTGTCTCCCATCACATCTGTTCACCCACCAATTCTGCTGTTTCTCCAGGTTGGGTGATTCTGGCCTCCGCCAGCCGCCATGGATTGGAAAACACTGCAGGCGCTGCTCAGCGGGGTCAACAAGTACTCCACGGCCTTCGGCCGCATCTGGCTCTCCGTGGTCTTCGTCTTCCGCGTGCTGGTCTATGTGGTGGCAGCTGAGCGCGTGTGGGGAGATGAGCAGAAGGACTTCGACTGTAACACACGGCAGCCGGGCTGCACCAATGTCTGCTACGACCACTTCTTCCCCATCTCCCACATCCGCCTCTGGGCCCTGCAGCTCATCTTTGTCACTTGCCCTTCCCTCCTAGTCATTATGCACGTGGCCTACCGGGAGGACCGTGAGAAGAAGAACCGAGAGAAGAATGGGGAGAATTGCCCCAAGCTCTACAGCAACACGGGCAAGAAGCACGGCGGGTTGTGGTGGACCTACCTGCTCAGCCTCTTCTTCAAGCTTATCATAGAGATCCTGTTCCTCTACCTCCTCCACAAGATGTGGGACAGCTTCGACTTGCCACGGCTGGTCAAATGCTCCAATGTGGACCCCTGCCCCAACACTGTAGACTGCTACATTGCTCGGCCAACCGAGAAACGAGTCTTCACCTATTTCATGGTTGGAGCCTCCTCCATCTGCATCGTCCTCACTGTCTGTGAGATCTTCTACCTCATCTTCAAGAGGGTTGTACAGAGTGCGCGGAGGTGGAAGTCATCCACCAACCGCTCCGTCAGCTACAGCAAGGCCTCCACCTGCCGGTGCCACCTCAAGGTGGAGGAGAAGGACAACAAGTCCCAGACTAGGTGTGTGGCAGCCCTGCGGGCCTCGGCTCCCAATCTGACTGCCATCTGATGGGGCGCTGGGAGGGGGAGAGGGAGGGAGACGTGTCCAGGGGTGGCTGGCCCCAGAGGTGGCCACTGGTGATGCCACCACCAGACTCTTCAGCCAGGACATTGATGGGTCTAGAGGGGAGGGGGACACATCCAGGAACTCTCCTGCTTGGGACCACAGGCATGTCCCTGGTTGTCCCAGCAGCACGGGCACGCTCGGCGGCAGGCGGGTGCCAGCTGCCCGTGGACATGCCTGAGGGTGTCTGTTCTTTCCACAGAGGAGAGGAGCTGTGAGCCTGCCCGTCCCAGCCGTTCGCCTTCCCCTTGGCCCAGCAGCTTTTCAAGCCTGCCAAATCCCCAAACCCTCGAGAGTTGACCCATGTGAAAAATGACTAAACCCAACAAACTAAAGTCCCCCCCGAGCAGACGCAGGTAAGGCGAGGGCAGCCCTGGAGCTCTGCTGGCTGCATGCGGTGGTGCCGTGGGGCTTGGACATCACACCGACTCGCAGACGTCGTGCACAACAGCTGAGCAGCAAGTCAGCATGTCCATGGACACGTCATGCACAGCATCAGCTATGGATCCAAAAGGCCAATGAACATCGTGTTGTTTGTAGACACTGGGGTCTGCTCTGCACACTGTAAGTTGGGGGGACTGATGAGGGCAGAAGAAATGGATTTGCAGAGGTTCCCCAGGAGTCCGTGGCCAGGTGCGCCTCACTCCCACCCGAGCCAGGGCAGCGCGGGTCGAGCACCGGGACCAACGTGCCCAGGGTCTGCCTGTTCCGCCTCCTCCCAGATTGTCACATGTCATTAAACTTTAATTCACCAGAAATGAATGCTGGCCCCCAAGGAAATCAAGGAGGGATCAGCATAAATTATTTACTAAACCTTGATAAACATTACAATAAAAAGAAATTATTTCCATTTAATCTCTTCTTAAGCAGCGCTATGTGGAGGGTCTGCTGGAGCTCCGGCCAGCCGCGTTTCCAACTCTGCTTGGCCCGCTCGCACTTCCCCAGACCCATGAGCATGTCGCGGTATGCCCTGACACAGCCGGGACTCGTGCCGCTGCGAGGGGCTGTGACAGCGATGCCCATGCTGCTGGCAGGGTGATGTGTGATGTGTCTCTGTGCCAGACACAGAGCAACTGCTTCCAGCATGGGCTGCTCCTGTGGGCACCCCAGCACAGCATCACCTGTGTCACCTGGAAAGATGCTCCAGGAGGTCAGACAGCACAGGGTGTCTGACCGGGAAGTGCTCTGGCACCAGCGTGGGTCTTCTTTGGGACACCCGCATGGCTCACTGGGGACCTGTGGCTGGCGTGGGTGAAGCCTGTGCTGGGCACAGTCCTCCTGGTGGGTAAAGCAATGTGGGAGCTGGCACATCCATGGGTGAGGGCAGCTCCGGTTCCTTTGTGGTTTTGGAGCAGCTCCCCGGACGTGATCTTTTCCACCTGTGGAGGGCTGGTGGGGTGCAGAGCATCGCTAGGGAATGGGGCCTGCGGGGGCCTCGCCGTAGCAGCAGACATAACCCAGGGCCGGTGGGAAGAGGGAAGCGGTATTCACAGTGGGCTGGCTGGGAGATGGGCACTGGGCTCCACAGCACCCTGGTGCCACGGCGTGGGGTGGCACGTGAGTGTTACCTGAAGCACAGCAATTATTTTATATTAAACATAATGATGCTGTTCTGGCTCTGCCCTCCGCTCAGCCCCGGCACTGTGTGTGAGGAGGAAATGCCACGTCTCGATGCGGGAGAGGCGGCAGCTCCCGGTTGTGTGTGTGGACTGGCCTAGTTTCTGGTTTCGATAGCCCAAGCCCAAACCCACCGCCCCCGGCTGGCCCCACACAGCCCGTGCCAAGTGTGCCAGCCCTTTGGGGCCGCTGCAGGATGGGGGGTGGCACACACAGGGGTTTTGCCCCCCCGAAGCCAGCAGGGCTTAAGCCTGTGCATGAAATGTCAGCATCTGCCCACCTGCCGTCTCCCCTCCCGGGGGGGGGCGTCTACGCCCCCCGCAGCGCCCCGCCTGAGCCCCCCGACAGCAAAGCTCCGCTTAAAGCCTAAGGCGGGTCCCAGCCCCCGGATCCCCAGCGCAGCTCGGCCCGGGAGCCGGCGGGGGACGCGGGGCCGGGGCAGCGCCGGGCTCCGGTGTGGCTCCAGCACCACCCAGCGCCCGCCGCGCCGCACGGACCCGCG